>JAFEMH010005878.1:0-145630 GCA_022495995.1 Adenophora triphylla var. japonica | reverse complement strand
GACATATCAAGCCCGTACGTGGTTTTGACGGCCGGTTCTCCTAATGTGATTAGGAAACATATTTACACTAAAGTAGTATAAATATGCCAGGAGTGCAGTAAACCACAAAGAGCTAGCCGAATTTTCTCAAGAAAAATGACAATCAAAAATCCTCTCAATATTCTTCCATAGGTTTTGGAATCTAGCAATTCCAAACACGAGAATCGTTCTCGACATTCATATTTGTGTGGATTACCAAAAGAGGGTCTTAATTTGTTCCACGACAAATCAAAGGCCTAGAGTTCAAATACGAAGATCGAAAGGAGTTGAAGATTTGAAGATTTGAAGATCAAAGTTTTGTGATTACGAGTCACATAATTATCCGTTCGATAGCTCAAGACCGGAAAGCAATTAAAAGGTTGGTAAATTCTATCTCATAGGAATTCCAATTTAATCGTATAGAACGGATCTTAGGGCTCTTAAGGTTTGTGTTAATTTGATGCTTAATTCATTGCGCATGGAACCATAAAACCCAACGGTTCCACTAGGATTGGCACCTATGGATGATGTAAGATTGAAGAGTTGGCTCGGCTCACGGGGTGAAAGAGGTGATTCCCCACTCCTATAGTTGGCTTTGTACTTTGTTCGGTAAAACACGACATTCCCACATATTCTGCCCTGGACCTGCCCAGATACCTCACCTGTAACTCCTTGGGCCTGGAAATGCAGTTCTGCTACGCATGCAAGCATAATGGGCCACTTCAAGTAGTTCCCTCCGAAAGGCCATTGATGATATCAGTGCCTTGTAACGTTGTGACATTTTTAAGCGTAGCACATCCTGACTACCCACGTTTGTCCAGTCTGGAAAACAGGGTAGTACATATTGTGTACTTCACCTTATGATCTATTCGTCCGGATTATGCTAATCATCTAAAAATTAAACCAATTTCTTAAAAATATTTTTCTGGTGCATGTTTACCTTTTTATACTTGCCTGAACAAAATGAGATAAAGAAGCCAATCATATGCTGCTGAGCACACATTGTTTTATGTTATTTACTTACTACTTTAGCATTATGCTTGTTTTGATATTCACTTTTTATTACTTATTATGATGGGTCACTTCCAGCACTTTGTGGGAAGTCTTATAAGAATATATGTCTTTGTAGGGCCTGTCAGGATTTGTGACTGAAGAGTTGAATCTACATGCTGGAGGCTTGTAGTTCCGAGGATTTATTGATTCTCATGTACCACATGATTCCTGGAGGACTACAGGTTTTGTTGCTACATAGCTTGTCTTATATCAAGTACATTTTTGCGCAAATGTGTACTTGTTCTTCTTGTTATTTGCTTTCTCCAATTAGAAGTAGCTTTGTGCTTAGTTAGCCCTTCTGAATGTTGGCAATATTTTCTACAATCATCAGTACAGATTCAACTTTATTAGTCCAATGAAGTTTGGAAATATGGCATTTCTTCTTCTATATAGTAAACAAATATCTTGTTCTATATAGTACAAACAAATATCATGGCTTCCATCACGGGAGGTCATGGGTTCGAATCCCCCGAAATTAGAGGGAAGGCTTTCTCTCTCTAGGATTTAACTCTCCTAAGTAGCGCTTAGCGTGCATGTGTGTGTGTGTGTGTGTGTGAGTAGTGGAAAAAAAAAAAAAAAAAAAGTAAACAAATATCTTGTTGAATCAGTGAATGGTAGACTGCTAGCGTCTGAACATACATTTTGATTGAAAGTTACAAAATTTCTGACAGGTTGTTGCGGTGGGCGTGTCATCATCAGCATGTAAGATAATGAAAGACCTTTACCATATGAGTTGACTTTTCCACTTTCTAGACAAAAAGTTCTGAGACATTCTCTCCTAATTATTTAGAAGTGTATTTATTCTATCTCACGTGTGCAGATACTTATAGTTTTTGTTCAAGGGGGAGGGAAAGGGGCAGAGAGTAGGGAGGGAGAGACTCATAGTTTTCGCCGGGGGAGGGGCAGCGAGGGAGAAAGTGAGAGAGAGAGCATTTAGATAATTAAGTGTTTGCCGCATTTAAATTGGACTAATATGACAGTGTACATTTATAGTGTTGAGTACTCTTTAAATGTGATTTGATTTAGTTTATGAAAGCAGATGGCGCGGGTGGAACTCCGTGGCGTGAACACGAAAGATGAGTTTGTTCAAAAGGTTAAAGAGGCAGTAACAAGTACGTTTTTGTCTTGTTACCCATGCATATCTTATTTTTTTGATAAGTAAATATGGGCATTGAAAATGCCTTGCAAGATAAAAGAGGCCAAGAGCTTAAAAATCGATAGAATGTACAGTTAATAGCCCAAAAAATAGCTAACTACCCATCCCACCTTCTTTTGGGTGCCCAAAATGAATTCTTTGGTTGCTGTATCAGAACCATCTTTTTTTTTTTTTTATTATTTGTGATAGGAAATAAGATCAAATTAAGAAAGAAAATACAAATGAAGTAGTAGGTCGAATGAAGTAAATACACTGAGAATAAAATAAAATATTAGATTCCTGTCAATCCCGCTGCATATCTGAATTGGGAACTGCTCTAAAAGCATCCCTTTGCTGAGGACAATAACTTATAGACACCACTTCGTTCCAAAGAAAGTGTCTGCATACCAACCTGATGTCCAAAAGTTATACTCCCTCTGTCTCTAAATGAATGTCCATTTTCAGCAAAGTTTTGTCCCAAAATGAATGTCATGTTGAGAAATAACTTTGTCCCTAAATGTTTTTTTACCATTTTTTTCATTGGTCATTTTATACTTGCAAAACTGAATGTTTGGAAGGAAAACAAGAATATTTATGCATCTTTGTCATTTAATTGTAGAAAAAAGTAAGCATTTCCAAAATGTCCCCTAAATGAATTTTGGACATTCATTTAGGGACGGAGGGAGTAATATTTCTCTGTGCAAGTGGGCAGCATAATAATAAACAAACCCCAATCCACGACATCCAAGCATTTTTATCCCTCCGAAGTCTCTAATACACAACTGCAGAAATGAAGAAAAAGAGTCTGGATTGACACGCCCAAGAATGACTAAGCACTAAAAACAGCTTATTCCAAAGATACCGTGCTCCATCACAGTTAGTAACATGATTATGAGGCCTGCTTACACATAACACCATCTGGAATATTGGTCTGTAGCGGTTCCACACTTCTGGAGGAGTCTCACTGTTCCATCTGTTTCTCTTGATACCACTTATAACCCATGAGTCATACTCATGATTGTCTAGGAGAAAGTACCATAAGATGTAATATTGCAGTAAGAAACATGGTGTTTGCACCCATCAGGTATGCAGTTACAATCATTTTTTTTTTTGATAAGAAGACTTACAATCATCTTACATATCATATATGACAAAATCCAACTTGAACTACTGAGTGTGACACACGTTGCATCTGAGATTCCATTTCTGATTTCTTGTGGATAGACTTATTGGCATTTTCTAGTTTTTTGTGTTTGAGTAGGGTTTTGGTTATGGGTAAAGAAAACATATTTTAGCATGTTTCGTTCCATTTATTAGTCTGCTATTGGGAACAATGATGTAGCTTTGGCTACTCTTCCTCAAAGGGTTTGAGACACAGTGGAGTGGCCAATCGAGGCAGGATGCTCTTTAAAGGGGTGAGGAGTATGCTTGCTTGAGGGCTGTGGTTTTAGTAGGGATTATTTGCGTGTCTCATCTGTTCGTGGATCATACTTTCTATTTTTAGTTACTGTCATATGGGCTCTCGGGTATATTAACTATACATCAATTCCTCTGGGTGTTTCGGGTTGCGGGTTCACAAGTATGAATTTTGATTGGCAGCAAGTTGTTCTGTTTACTTCCTTGATTGTCAATGAGATTCTTGAATTGGTAGCTTTTTCTAATGTATGCTTTGTGGAGATATCCCTAGGCCTTTCTGTGATCCATTTGTTGAGTGCAGGCTTAGGAAGTTGGATCAGATAACCCAAATTAAGGTTTATCTATCTTTTACACATTCATTTTGTGATAATTCTTGTTCATGTGCACATTATTAATAAGTTAGGGCTTGAGGTTCTGGTGAGGAGAAGGAACACATTGTTAAAGAATCATGTATTCAAGGATGTATCTTATTTGACCAACTGGTTGTAT
Organism: Adenophora triphylla var. japonica; assembly: GCA_022495995.1. NCBI lineage: Eukaryota > Viridiplantae > Streptophyta > Magnoliopsida > Asterales > Campanulaceae > Adenophora > Adenophora triphylla. Next base: position 141,519 of record JAFEMH010005878.1, on the reverse strand, counting down.
TATTTCCTCTTAGAATGTCAATCTATCTGCTACATAATTATTAGAGAAGTCGGTTGGATCAGAATGCTAATGGTTCAAGTATCTGCACACAAGGGCGTTCATTAGTACTCCTGGGGATTCATCCACAGTGGATTGGACTGTTTATTCTTTTATATAAGTTCAGGGTTCAAAGATGGATCTCAAATTTGTTCTCAGGAAGATTCTTGGGATGGGCATGAATACCAGACTCTTATTTTATATTATTTTGTTCTTATATCATTTCTTTTTGCATATTTTGAACAAAGGATGCTTTTCTCTCATAGATATTTGATGGTCTATCTACTTGAATTTCAAATCTGTATACATTTTCAAGGTGCGCATCCATATGGAAAGCAAAGGTTCCTCTAAAGATTAAGGATTTCATTTTGGGGTAGAGTTGTAACATATGAATTCTGAATGGTGGCATGACTGTGGGCCTTATAGAGATCTTTCTCCATATTCACATATTTCTGCATTATACCTTGTCTGCAGGATATGTTGGGTATGTGGGTCCTCGATATATATATATATCGTATCTTGTCTTCCTTTGTTGTAAGCATGCCTTTTCTTTTCTATCAAGGTACTGGTCACGATCAATCTGAGAAAATATTATGGATGTGTGGTATATATTTGGTTTATGAAACATTTGGAGGAGAAGGTTTCTTGGAACTTTACTTCTTTTCTTATCAAAAAATAATAAAAATTCTTGATTCTTAGGAATCATTTATTTCCTATTTATCTATCAAAAGATATGTTATTTATTTTATGGGTGCTTTTAAGATATAGAGATAGCAGGTTGTTTTGATCCAATATTGTGCTTAAATTGTTCTCTCTCTCTCTCCCTCTCTCTCTTTCGTCATGTTCCTTATTCTTGACTTCCTGTCCATTTTGTACGATCTATTTCGTTTAATATTGTAATTGCTTCTTAGAGTATGTCGATCAGGCCTAGTTTGGCTGCATGATGTAAAGCCACATATAAAAATTATACTATTTCATGCAAACGTCAGCTAGAAAGACTATCCATTATTAACTGGATTTGCTGTGCAAAAACAAACATCAATACTAAATTATATGGCTATAACAGTCCAGCTAAGTTCAGCTTATAGTTTGCCAGCTCAGCTCTTTTACTGAGTTCAAGCAACAAGTTTGACTGAAGCCAAACAGTTTTAAGTCTGAGGCCGTCTTTATTACTTCATAAATTCATCTATAAAATAAGCTCAGCTCATGCCTTTTCAAAGGCAAGTAATTTTATTTGAAGTATTTGATATACAGTGTATTTTTTAATTGTTGGTCCATGGTACGAGGACAAAAACTGTGGGAGGGGAGTGGGCTGCCTAATTAGAAGTTCTGGCAAGTGAATGCCACTTGACTGTTTTTGGTCTCGACGGGCGAAACGAGTTGAGCAAACTTAGAAAAGTGTTACAGTGAATTAAGAACAGAAAAATGCTTTCCGAAGGTTTTGGCCAGCTGTAAAAATGTATATAGAGAAACTTATAGTCAGTTTTAAATAACAATGTCTGATCCTAAATACAAATAGTCTATTCATCATCAAAGCTAAACCAAGTAAATTGGACCTTATAATTAATATCGAACTTTATTAGAGCTTTATAAGATCCCGACTCATTAATATGTAGATCCTAACAATCATGACTAGAGGAGCTGAGCTGAGCTTTAAATGACTCGAGCTTGAGTTGCTTTGTTTACTGAACAACTACAAACTTAGTTTACCCCTTAACTCTAAACTTTCTTTTTAATAGATAAATGAAAAAAATAAAACAGCTCCACTAAGAGGCAAAGCTTGGGGGCTCTTTTACAGTTGTTATCCACTTGCATTCGGTTTGCACGGTGTAGGATTTTGCACATGTATCCATTGTTATGGTGAGGTTTAGAGGTTACGAGGCGATTTCCGCATCGTAAACATTTCGTGCTATCTGTTATTTTTCGGTGCATTTGGACTTGGCACAAGTCCATGAATTTTAGAGATTAGGCTTTGTCATTGTTGCTTGTATGGGCTATTGTTGTATTTCTGGCTTCTCTCTTGCGTCAGCGAAGGGAGTGTTTCGGGGTACTGTTTTCAAAGATTCAGCATGATAGGAACGCTTTGCCTTTTTTTTTGGGGTTGGGTACTTTTTAAAACTTTCTTGTTCTATCTTTGACAAAGAAATTTGAACTTACAGTTCTCCTGTGAGAGCATTTTATTGCTTCGTCTTGCATTATCACTTTCAGTATGGAACAAGGAACAACAAATGCTAAATCTTTGTTTTTCATGTCTGCAGAAATGTGTTTTCAACAGTGGTCTCATTTTTGCTTTTCATTACAGTGTCTATACCTCTTTAACATTTTTTTTTTGTCGTGGTTTTGCTTAAACAACCTTGTAGATACAGAAAAAGGGTCGTGGTTATTGGGTGGTGGGTGGAACAATGATCTTTGGGGAGGAGAGTTGCCAACTGCATCGTGGATTGACAATCTCACAGTTGACCATCCTGTAAGAATTATATATACTTTTTCTTCCTCGGTATATAAACTTCATTCACATTGGCATAGTGCTTCTCTTGGGCTTCATCATTTGTAGGTATGGCTTTCAAGGATGGATGGTCACATGGGTTTGGCTAATTCGTTGGCACTAAGAATTGCTGGGGTTACAGACCGTTCAGAGGATCCAAATGGTGGAGCCATAGTGAAAAATTCTAGTCGAGGTATTTCCAAGTTAAAATCTTTATTATCATTGTCATACACCTTCTGTATAATATATATCACGTGGCAAATATAGGAGGAGAAAGTGATATAAATGTGTTGTGTTTCTTTGCATATCCTTGGTAAATATAAGATTCGTGATGACAAATTAGATGGTTAACCATTTAGGCTTAATCCCTCTGATGCAGTATACATGTCTTCATGCCTCAATTGCTTTCTATCTACACCTTTCTATGCATGATTTAAAGTCACAATAGCTGTGTATTGGTGAATCAAGCTTTGGTGACATCTATAGTCTTTATTATCTGTCTTTTGATATCAAAATACCATCTAATTTATGTCATTTAATGGATCATATTGATAACTGACCCTTTGAATATGCTTCAAAGGTAAATCAATAAGAATATCTACTTTAAGATATTCTCATTTGTTATTTCCATTTTTATTTAAAGCCTAAGATCCACCAAAGCGCTAAAGGGTCACCCGGGGCCAAGGCTCAAGGCGTGCCCAAGTGGAGAAGCCCATAAAAGTGCAAACTGGTTTCACGTTTAACTATAAGCTAATAAGCTCATGATGCAGTCCAGATAAATCTATAAAGTCCAAAGAAGTTGGTTTAAATTAGACTTTCATATTTTCTATTAAAAATAAATAAAGTAGAAATTTAGATTTAGGCGGCATTTGTTTTTTCAATAAGAGGCTTTGAGTGGGTGAAGGTCTTCTTGTTCAGTCAGACCTCCAACAATTAAGTCCGTTCTTTTTCTTTTTATCAAATAAGATCTGGAAGCCTCTAAAACCCAATTAGAGCTAAAACCCACATATTTTTAGCCCGTGTGTCTGAAATGTCTTTTGACAAAATTTCACTAAATTCAAACCTTTCCCTCTTGTTTGTTCTCCCCCTCTTCTCTTTATCTCCATATCTCCTTGCCCTTCCCTCACTTCACCTCCACCCTTCGCTACTTCGCCCCTATACACTTCCCTTTGCCGTCATCTACTCTTTCCCACGACGTCTTAGCCAAATCTTACATCATCATCCGCGGTATGTTCGGAAGAGAAAGGAGAAGCCAACAATGAACTTCTCCGTCCTAGATGCGAAAGGATTCGACTTAGATTTAATTTGGTAGACCTAGTTTTGATCTGGCAAGTGGACATTTTTGAAAGAATTATTTTCCTGAGGACGGTCTAGGTTTCAGCGAAAAGGGTGGATTTGCTCGGTAGTTTCTTCCACCATGCCGGTCATAAGCTGCCAAACTCATCCACCGATTTGCTCCCCATTTTCTCTTTCCTCTTCTAAGGGTTTGGAGTGATTATAGAGGGTTTGGTGGTTGGGAGATGAATTTGGGTTTTGTTTGTCAATGGCTTGGTGTTTATGTGTAGACGGGGTAATTGTGTGTGAACGGTATAAACCAAGGTACGAACGTGGATCATGGCCGTGCAAAGCCCAATGGATTGGGCCTAAAATATAATCCATACAAGTGTCAATTACGACAAAGGGAGTGGGCCTTCCCTATTTTTGCTCATCATACTTTCTCGTCATTCCCACTATGTCTACCTAGACTTACAAGAGCGAATAATGACCAAGGCACATCAATTACACATACCGAGTAAGGCATCCAGCAAGGTCGACCTAGGCATCATTAGAAGACGAGGAGCTCCTCCTCAGTTATCAACAAAATGATGAAATGGGCTTCACTATCCTTGCCTCTCTCTTCCTCGGCATCAACTCAAGCCGACCAAGCGTCATTTGCCGAGGAGCATGCCTAAGAGGCGCACATGCTGAATAATATCACCTAATCCTACTCAAACAAGGATTGTGGGTAGTTATAATACCCCTAGGATTATAACCTCCTCACACACGAATTTCTATTCAACATGGACTCTACAAGGCTATACCTATATATACAAGTCATAATTCACATTATTTTGGTAACACATCTTTTGACTCTAAACTCTTGTCAATTGATTTCTCTCTCTAAACACAAATACTTACTCTCACGCCGGAGTGCCTTCGCCGGTGTAGCCCTGTCTTAGTTTAGGTGGTTTTTCTTCTTTTTCAGGCTATTCAATCATCCAGGATACAACCTGCCGCTAGAGTGAGATGTAATCATCTTGCCTTTGAGAATGCTCGGGAGTGGCGCTCTTCTTGTTCGCTTTCTCCTACATCAATTTGTCTTCTTCCGATCGATGAACTTTATTGCCCTTGTTACGAATTCTTTCGGTTTTACGCAAGGAGTCATTACCAATTTTTCATAGTAAGGGAATCTGCTTGAGCCCCGTCTAAAGGCTTGATTCTTTGTGAACATGTCCAGGTTGGGGATGTCGACAACTTCCTTGTTGAACTGCTTAGGTAATCTTTCAACGATTCATCAGATTGTTGAACTACCCTGTAGAGATCACTAGTTAGTTTCTCAAAGACCCTGTTGCAAGAAAATTGGTTAGTAAACATATTAATAAGTTGAGCATTAGATCCAATAGAGCCTAAAGGTTGATTGATGAGCCATCTCAAGGCTGCACCCGTTAAGGTGGAACCGAAGCTCCTGCAAAGGCAAGCTTCCTTAAGCTGCAGAGGAATGTGAATCACATCCATCTTCTCTTGGTACAAGGCAATGTGCTCCAATGGATCGGTTGTCCCATCATATTGCTTCATGTGAGGAACATTAAATTTCTTCGGTATCATCGCGTTGGCAATAGCTGGGGCGAAGCGGAATTCAATGTAACACGTTAGAGAAGCTTGGTCGTATGACAATGTTACTCCAGATACATTCATCACCATTTCTCTTAACTCTTGCAGCTGCCTGTTCACCGAGTTTCCTGCATCATGGTTAGCAGCAGCATAATAAGTATTAAAATCAAGGTGTGGGTTAACACTCCCTATTGGTCCTTGAGTAGAAATCTCCAATGCTGCTGAAGTTGTCTAGATGGTTTCAGAATTGGTCACTACACTGTCTGTAGCTGCATTGGTCATTGGTATGAACCCCACATTATCAGTCAGTACCCCTGTGTCCACATCAAAACCAAGTCTCCTTAGTACGAATGGGGAGAACATGTTGGATCCCGTGTTAAGATTCACAGCCTGAAAAATACTAGGTGATGCATTCTGACGTGTTCCAGGTGATCCAGCCTGAAGAGCTGAGACTTCACTTTGCTACCTGGAGATATTGTTCATCAACATCGTGGAGGTATCAGTCTGTAGCATTATGCCTCAGCTCGCCCATCATGCTGGTCAAGTTGGAGGCGATATCCAATGGTATTTCCTGCACAGCTCCAGTTGATGTTCCCCCTAGAACTTGGGACGAAGGTTGCACCCCAGAGGTGATAGGGATTGACTTTACATGTAACCCTGTTCCGACTGAAATCATACCGGTAGACATCTTGAATCTTTACAATGATTAAAAAACCAAAGTTTCCAAAGACAGCGTCAAATTGTTTTGGTTAAATTTATGCAATCCAACTTCAAGGAACGAAATTGGGCATAATGGAATATAACACTTCAAGATTCAAGAGTCGATAGACAAAATATTTAACGAGGAAAGCCCTTGAACAACTTGTTCGCCGACACAAAACTTCGGAAGATGGTATTTTATTAATATTGTGGTATGATCTTGTATACGATTACAGATAATATAATGATGTGTGCGTGTGTGTACATGTGTTCCAATTACTTCTTAAATACTAAGAAAAATGAAAATAACAAACTATGTCTATCTCTATCCTTGTGCCTAGAATTACGGCTAGGTTTGTTGATACAAATTAGGATAATTGTTCAGAGACGTTGCACGTGCATTGTGGATAGCTTTCATGATCCTTGACCTGGTCTTTAAGAAGTCTTCTTTTGATCCACGTTCCTATAGGTTAAATATAACGGCCCTGCAGATTGTTAATGACCAAGATGTACAGTTAAGAGGTTAAATCAGGATGAGACGCCAGGTTGCAATATGTTGCCATGAATTCTTTACCCCAAACAAGCATATGCCCAAAGAGAAGCTAATGAGACCACTTTTTACCACGAGAGATGTTTCGGTAAGTAAAGTTTTCGAAAAAGTCTCGCTTTCCTCTCTATCAATATATACCAACAAAATGCTTAGACCCTGCAATCCCGCACACGTCCTTTGTCTCCTTCTTTACCAGACCTTCCAAACTGAATCGGAAGAAAAGAAGAAACAATCTCTGGACTCACCCAGACTTCCTTAGCCACCTCAAACAGACAATTCCATAGGTAACTAGCTCAGTTGCATTAGAAAGAGATGATCATGTGCAAGGTTCTAAAAAGTGCTAGGCGGATGCTAGGCGGCGGAGCCGGGCCTAGCGCCTAGGCGGGGACTAGTCGGGATTAGTCGGGACCTAGGCGGGGCTTAGAACTAGGCGTTGGAGAGGGGCCTAGCGCCTAGGCGGGGCCTAGGCGCCCTTAGGCGGGGTCTTTTAGAACACTGATCATGTGTCTCACCAAACTCCTTGCAGTTAACTCACCAATTTGGCGATAAACATTTAGTGGGCCTCACAATTGCAATTGTAACTACATACTTAGACTCCTATCCTTTTCCAGCCCTTAAACAAGGGAAGGAGTAAACAATCATGAATCCCTTTATGATTCTGAAGACAACTGAATTACGTAATATCGCCTTCTCGAAACGGCTGTTCTAATCCTTGTTGAAAGTAGAAAAAGAATAGTTCTATTGACAATCACTAACTCGAATAAGGTTGTAAATAATGCATTGATACTTAGTCACTAGGAGAAAGAGAATTATATCTGGATCTATATACATCAATATGTACATTTATTTCTGAAACTGTGCATGCCTGCTGGGATGTACTGAACTCGTAAAAACTTTAGCACAGGACCTACGCAACTGTGTTGGGCAATTTTCCCATTAAATTTCAATGATCAACTGGACAGGTTCAGGGAAGAGAAAATTGTATGAAAAATAGGCATCATTGAAGTAATAGCCATCATTTCTCTTGTTCTTTACCAACCAAATCAAGTGACGTCCGTACTTTTGACATTTCTTGTTTTGTGCAAGTCATTTGGTTGTCATAGTTGGATAATGTGGTTCAAACATATAACTATGTTTAGAACAAATAAGTTTTGAGTATGTCAAAGACTAGCACACCCCCCTGTAAAGGGAATAAATGAGAATTCAACTGAAAGGTTCAAATGTATCTATGATATCTTCACATGCAGAACCAACAGGGTTGTTGATTGATTCTGCAATGAAGATTGTCATTTCCTGCATTCCTGAGGTGTCAGTAGAAGAAAGAAGGAAAGCTTTGGACAGAGCTAGCAGTCTTGCATTGTCAAGGGGTGTGACAACAGTTGTTGATTTTGGGAGATATTTTCCTGGTGCACCAGATAAAAATTCATGGGAAGACTTTTCAGGTATCTCCTGACAGGATGTCATAATCGTTCACATGTTTTGTGTGATAATTTCTCCCTCATACTGTTTTTGAGAATCGATGGGACACGTTCTCACTAGTGTTGCACGGTTATAATAGAGCTGTTTGTATGCTGCCTTGGGCCGACATAACTTCTTTTTATACGTTCTTTAGCATTGCAATCAAGCCATTTAGGATATCCTATTTTTTCCTAGATAGAATATAATTAGATGAAATCGATCTTATAAAAAATAATAATATAATTAGATGACACGGAACAAGCAGCATCTTTGTACCATCATTGACTAAATCAAATATTCCTGGTAATCGCAGATGTCTACAGATGGGCTGACAGATCAGGAAGAATGAGGATCAGGGTTTGCTTGTTTTTCCCATTGCCAACATGGCCACACTTGATTGTATGCCTCTTTCCATTGTTAACTCATGAGAACATTTCCTACTTAATCCTTCAGATTTGGTTAAACTAAAGATGTCCTAGTACTAATATTGTCTTATGCATGTACTGTATCAACAATGACTAAGAAAGAGTTGATGGTTAGCAGATACATTTTCATTTGGTTGATTTATAATTCTGTTAAGCGTTTTGTAGTCGTTAACACAGGAAAGTGTCAGAAGGAATAAAAATATTTTTACATAAACAACCATAGAAGGTTTGTACTGTTCAAACCAATGTCTGACTCCGTGCTTGGCCAAACTGATTGAGTTCAGTTAATTTTGTTTTGGTTCATTTGGCAGTCAAGCAAGATGTAACTGGGATTAAAAAAACTCGGTCGATTGAGTTGGGAGTGTGCACTAAGATGTTTTTGGTTCATTTTAGCTTACATCATAAAGCTTTAATGTCAAACTAGGTGATGCCAATTGAGTGAAAACCCCTTGTTAACTATAGTTTCCTCTTCTCAAAAGACTTCTTTCGAGATAGTGTAATTAGGTTGATGTATCTGATATGTCCCCCCATTCAGGAGCCTAGAAGCTGCAGTATCATATTAGGGTTGGTTGATATTCTGGTTCTAAGTTAGGGTCAGATCTTAAATGAAAGAATGAGCCAAAGTGATGTTGGTTAGCTGTTGCTGCAGTAAGAGTCAAGTCCATCCAGCTTATGTTTGTTTGGGCTTGGACCAGAAGCTCTTATTGGGTAGTGTCTGATCATTGTCATGATAATGCATACAATAGAAAGGGAATGTGATTCAGATATCATTTAAAGTGTGGGATATGTATCCCAAACATGCATCCCGCATATGCACCCCGCCCATGTGTCTAACATGTTAAAGTGCCCTTCCAAAACAAGTTACTAAGGACAAAGGAATAAACCCAATCACGTATCCCTCATACGCCTCTCGCATTTGCGTCCCGCAAGTGCACTCTGTATATGCATCCCGAGTGCACTCCGATTTGCATCCCGCGAGTGCACTCCGCATTTTTGGAAAGACTAAAAAAAGAAGAAAAAAAAACTTCAACCAACCCAAATCTGGAAAGACTAGATAAGTGTTTGATTTTGGTTATGGTGGCGGCAGCGGTGGTTATGGTTGTGGTATGGTGGTGGAAATCTCAAGAACAGCTGAGAGATTTCTCATAGTTCAATGCCATTTAAGCCCTTCTCTTCTCGAGGTCAAAGACATACATAGCTCTCATGTGACATGCACATGACCAATTCCCTTAGTTTTTTCTAACGTCTGTTGGTGCCACGGCGTGCACTCGTGGGATACAAATGCATCCCTCACTGAGCATTGAGGAGTCACACACGCAAACAAAGGCTGACTCTGGTGTAGGGATTTAGACTAGATTGCGGAGTTACGCTAGTGGTTGAGATATTCAGTCGACTCCTTCCACTTGTGTGTGTGTTGGGGGGGGGGTATGACTGAACAGAAAACGGTAGTAGGAAAGAGGCCCTGGTGAACCATCATAATTTGTGAACAAGTGTAAGCTTCGTTACCCAACAGTATGGAGTACTAACCACAACCAGGAGCATACCTTGAAGCAAAGGACAGGAATTAGCAGAATCAATGTGTTCCAGTCTCTAGCCGTTCACTGACCATCAAATGGACCAACATTGGAAATGACAAGATTTAGGATAGTCATTCTCAATCGTTGCATTTAGATCCATTGATGTGGATGGTTTACACTCTAAAGTTTTGTTTGACAATATCTTAAATTTAATTTTTCCAGAAAGCATAACTTTTTCTAGTAATCATATTAAAACATTTTCATATTCTTTTTCTTTTAATTTTTTCCTCCTCCCTTAATCTGTATGTGTCTACTAAGCAACTGCTTTCCACGTAACCAGTTCTTGTGTAATTTTCATTCTTCTTAATATTATTGGTAGCCAACCCCAAGCAACTGGGTCATAGGGTGTTTAGCTGAGATTTATGAAATGGGAAGGCTATAAACATGGGATTGCATGGATATTGCTGAGAGGAACACATTGTCACCTAATCCCCAGTCATATCTGGATGGTCATATGTTTTTATGTGCGTTTTATTCTGAACTTACTTTTTTCAAAGGCTAACAACTCTATAGTTGTGCTTGACTTCGGTAATTCAAATACTTCTTTGGATTTGGACTTTCTCTCTTTCTTACTCTAGTTTTAATCATTCTATCAAAGTCCCAGAACCCAGAAAAAGTAGTGTCATCGGCTATCACTTGGTGACATCTATTAAATGACTTGTAGGCATATTCTCATTTCACTGTTAAGATTTTTGTTGGTCACTTGTGAAGTAGCTTGTTTGTGGGACCCAGCTCCTCCATTGCTATTTAAGGTCTTTATTGATGCTCTTTCAAGTCATAGCTTTTCTCATCAACACAGCGTTTTGGGTTGTTTCTCCTTTCACATTACAAATTTTGCTATATCTTGTAACCATTGAGTTCCAAGCATCATTTACTTCCATGTTTTAAACCTTTGAAATCTTGTTTTGTGTGTAGGATCTTGTACAAATGACAGGTCGTAGGCTAAGCCAGTGGATTTACTTGGGAGGTGTTAAGGCTTTTGCTGATGGGTCCCTGGGATCTAATAGTGCACTATTTCACAAGGTGAGAACTCAAACCATAATAGTTTGATTCCAATGAAGACTTTGGACACTTTAGTTGTGCAAATGTTTTGCACATTAAATCGCAATACTATGCTTTTCACTTGCTTCTTCATTCTTTTAATGTTGAGCCAACTATACAATATACGCAATCCTGCCTGCATTTACCTTTGATTTTAACATTGGTATATCAAGTATTCAGAAGATTGAAATAGCAATGTCGATACTAGTGGAAGTATTTTTGTACCTCAGGTGTCCAATCTAATCATTATTTGAAATTCCTTCATCAAAATATGCAAATATGAAATTCCGGGAACACAAGTCCCTTTTTTTCCCTCGTCATGTCAAGATATGCTCTAGTAGCGTTGGTCATAAAGTACAATAATCATTGTGTTGTACAGGCCTATCTTGATGAGCCACACAATCACGGCCTGCAAGTGACAGATATGCAAAGTCTATTCAACATGACTTCCCATTCTGACAAATATGGCTTACAGGTGCCTCTGACTTATCGTGGATAATTATTTATATCTGTATATGTAAGCACTTATCAGTACGCAAATTTACTTCTTATGTATCAGGTTGCTATTCATGCTATTGGTGACCGGGCAAATGACTTGATCTTAGATATGTATGAAAAAGTTGGTGCATCAAATGGAAAGAGGGACCGCAGATTTAGGGTATATGCTTAGTTTTATTTGTATGTCTAGTTGTAATTTGTAATTCTTGTAATTTGCTCTGTGTTTTGACTGACTAAGTTAAACACTTACTCACAGATTGAGCATGCTCAACATTTGGTCCCTGAGAGTGTGAGTAAGTTTGGTGAACAAGGGATTGTCGCTTCAGTGCAGGTGATTGAAGCGCATATTTTAACTATTCTATCATAGCTCGCTCCTATTATGTTTATACATTTGACATTATGCAGCCATCTCGCTTGTATTATAGCCTTCAGGATGTAGTGGTACATCATACATTAGGCTGTTGGATGAGTTGAGGCATACTTCTAGTTGATCTCAGTTGCCTCTAGATTTAGAGTCCCTCTGAAAATGCTCAAGTATGTTACAACTTAGCGAATAGTGTTTTGGACAACTATATCCCCAACTCACTACTATTGTTGATACATTTTTGCCTTAATTCCTTAATAAGCGTGTAAAGTCAAACTAAGAACTTTAAACCGGGACAGAGGGGGGAATATATCTGAGAACTAAATAGCTGTAGCTTAGAAGTTAGAGAATAGGGTTTATTTACAGATAAATTGTTAAACATACTATATGGAATGCAGAAAGTGAGACCCGACCAGATGTGGAATATTTGTGATTCTATTGAATGAATAAACGAGGTTTTGGGGGTTTCAAACTTACATGTAATAAAATGTAGTAGTGAAACAAGGAAGTTCAAAAAATAAAAACTAGTAAAAAGCTAGAACTAGATAATTAGGAGTGAGAAATTTCCCCTGCCCCTCCCCCAAGAAATGATGTCTCACACATCAAGAAAAGAAATATTATATCCATCTATCAACTTCTGAAGTAAGAGAGCTTCAAATACAAAAATGGTATGGGCGTATGACTTTGTGACCAAGAATACTACGTGACGTAGGCATGGCCAAAACCGGTTCCGGGCCCGGTTCCGGTTTGGCAAATGGATGACCCTTAACCGGCCCGGCCTAACCCCGGATCCGGTTCCGGTTGGTACAAACCGGTTCCGGTCCGGTTCGCCGGTTCCTCTTTTTTTTTTTTTTCTTCTCAACTTGAATTTTGATCTGACTCTGACTAATTCAAAAAAAAAAAAAAAGAAGCAAAATCTGACAAGTAAGTCAGACATCACTCGTCACTCACTACTCTAGTCACTAGTAGGGATGACCAAACCGGATCGGAACCGGCAAACCGGACCGGAGCCGGACCGGAAAAGCCCGAAACCGGAGCAAACTGGGGAGAAAACCGGAATCCGAGTAACCGGAACCGTGAGTCAGGCGGTCCGGTTTAGGGTCGGAGGTACCAAAATCGGTGAACCGCCGGTTCTTCGAACCGAAACCGTGAGCCGTTAACCGGAATCGGTGCAAAGAACCGGCCAATAGTGAATAATAGACACGCGTGTGTGTGTGGTGTGTCATGTGTGTGCAGGTGACTGAATGAGGTTGAGGGTGACTCCCTCCCTGTCCCTACTCCCTCCCTAGTCACTTAGTCAGTACTCCCCCTAGTCCCATCCCATCCATTCTTGCCTTTTCTTTTTTTCATGTCGGATGAGATGAAATGAATGCAACAATGAACAAACAATGCAATGCATGTTCTTAAAGATAAAGTTAAAGTCCTTGCTCATAACAAAACATTGACAAGCCATTTTATACCCGTTAGAAATTTAATTTTTGACCGTTTATTCCCGTTAACTAACGGGAATTTGACCAAATATGACCGTTTTGACTACTATTTTGGACGACTTTTTAGACTTCAAAAAAAAATAATATATTTTTGTTATCCTAATTAAATTTCCTAACTATAAATACTATTTCCCTCTCCAAATAAATTACTTCATCAAAACTCAGTTATCTCTCTCAACTCTCTCAAACGAAAATAATCAGATTCAAGACTTTTAACCTTAGTTCCCTTCATCTTCATTTCTCTCTACGACATATTTTTTCCATCATCATGAGTAATTTCCTTAAAAAATTGACAAGCCACTAGAGTAAATCCAGTAAGGAGAAAGTCTCATCTTCATCGCCCCAACCCCAAGCACCACCACGACCATCATTTGTTGATCCACCACGACGATCATGTGTTGATCCACAAGGACCATCACTTGTTGATCCACCACGACGATCATGTGTTGATCGACCACAACCATCACTTGTTGATCAATCACGACCATCATTTGTTGATCCCGAAGGTCTCTATTTTGAAGAGGGAGCTGCGGGAGCAAATGAAAATTTGTGGGGGGAATGGAATGAAGGCGACGAAGTGCTAGAAGAAGTTCCAAATTTTGCACCGTCGCCACTACCACCATTTGAAGATGGTCCAAGTTCAACTCCAAATACTGAAGAAAGTGATGCCAATAATATGGAAGCGATAGCAATGGGAGGGCGTCGTCGTAAAGGAAGTAATATCCCGAAACCTCCTAAAGCCAAAAGACAAGAATCCACAATTTTCACAAAACACTACAGAAAAATACCCGTCAATGATGGCACGGGTAGGAATTTCACGACAATATGCAACTATTGTCCAAAGGGGAGTGAAACAACTTTTTCATTCTCTAAAGGGGGTGGATACGGTACTATGGATCGACATATAAGAAACCATCATCCCGGAGAATATGGCATAGATTCGAAGCAAGCACAATTGCAAGGATTTGTGCAACAACCCAATCAAGGTACGTGCTCTCAAACTTCTTCTAATTTATTTTCATATGATCATTTAAACCATAGGAAACAAATGGCTAAATTTGTTTGTGCGCAATCCCTTCCCTTTAGTTTTCCCGATAACGAATACTATGAACAATTAATTAAGCTTTCTCTTAATCCTTTCGCTACGAAAGTAGCTCGTACAACCCTCACTCGTGATGTTAAAAGTTTAGTAGCATAAATGAAATATGCTTTATTTGAGACATTTGGTCATTTGTCATCTAAGGTTTCTATTTGTTCTGACATATGGAGCGATAGCAAAATAAGACATTTTTATATGGGTGTAACATGCCATTGGATAGATGATTCTTGGAGAATTCAAAAGAGATTACTTGCATATCGAATATTTGATGAGGCACACACCGGGCATAATATAGCTCATATGTTACAAATAATTTTGAAAGAATATAATCTAGTTGAAAAGGTTTTTTCAATGTCTTTTGATAATGTTAGTGCTAATACCGCTAGTTTGTCCGAATTAATTTTAGTTTGTAAACCATCACTAGGTGGTCGATTTTTTCATATTAGATGTTTGTGTCATATTTTAAACTTGTGTGTCCAAGATGGTTTGCGTGCTTTGGATACTTCTATTACTTTAATTAAAGATGCGGTTCATACTATTATGAAAAATTCAAAATCACAAGGCAATGGAGGCATTATTGCACAAGTCAAGGGAAAAAACAAAAAAAAATCCCAACTAATGTTCCAACGCGATGGAATTCTACCCTTCATGTATTACAAGAAACTTGAAATTGGAGAAATGAAATTTGCATGTTCTTGGGATCCATTAACTATGGTGAAAATTTATATACTCAACAATGGGATGAATGTGAGACTATGATGAATTTGTTGACGAAATTCGAGATTGCAACCACGGCGTTATCCGGTACGTATTACCCCACTTCTAATTTAGTTCTTGATCATTGTCTAGAAATTTCTAGTGTATTTTCTGAGTTTCAAAATGATATATTTCTTAAAGATGCGGTTTTAAGAATGCGATCAAGTGGGTTAAATATTTGCTTGACATCCCCGATCTTTTTTTAATTGCTAAGTTATTAGATCCTAGAGTTAGAGAGGCGGGTTTAACAACTTTTTTGGAATATTATTATTCAAACTTTTATTTGTTAAATGATCCCAATTTTCCTAATGTTGGTCAAAAAGTTGCTAATGTTAGACAAGCATTTTTAAAAATTTTTGTGGAGTACAAGTCAATATATGGTGATGCTACTCCAACTCCAAGTGCTACTACTAGTACTCATATTCAACCTTCCTCTACCACCACTTCATCACAAGCACGACCATCATTTGTTAAAAACTACAATGGAACTAGTAGACGATCTCGTACTACCGGTGCTAAAGGAGAATTTGATAAATATTTAACCGTTGATTTTGAAGATGAAGATGATTTTGATATTTTAAATTGGTGGGCAAGCAAAGCAAAAAAATTTTCTATCGTTGCTAGAATTGCAAAAGAAGTACTTGCTTGTCCCGCATCAACGGTTTCGGTGGAGCAAGCGTTTAGCATTGGTGGGAATATTGAGCATAATCGTCACAATTTATCATCCGATAGTTTCGAAGCTTGTAATTTATTGAATGATTGGGTTAGAGCGGAAACAAGAACGCAAGATGAGGCGCCAAAATATGTTTTAGACGAGTACTTACCTTAATCGCTTCCCGATTTAATCTCAACAAAGTACTCATCTAAAACATATTTTGGCGCCTCATCTTGCATTCTTTTTTCCGCTCTAACCCAATCATTCAACAAATTACAAGCTTCGAAACTATCGGATGATAAATTGTGACGATTATGCTCAATATTCCCACCAATGCTAAACGCTTGCTCCACCGAAACCGTTGATGCGGGACAAGCAAGTACTTCTTTTGCAATTCTAGCAACGATAGGAAATTTTTTTGCTTTGCTTGCCCACCAATTTAAAATATCAAAATCATCTTCATCTTCAAAATCAACGGTTAAATATTTATCAAATTCTCCATTAGCACCGGTAGTACGAGATCGTCCACTAGTTCCATAGTAGTTTTTAACAAATGATGGTCGTGCCATGATGAAGCGGTGGCAGAGGAAGGTCAATACATGAGTACTAGTAGTAGCACTTGGAGTTGGAGTAGCATCACCATATATTGACTTGTATTCCACAAAAATTTCTAAAAATGCTTGTCTAACATTAGCAACTTTTTGACCAACATTAGGAAAATTGGGATCATTTAACAAATAAAAGTTTGAATAATAATATTCCAAAAAAGTTGTTAACCCGCCTCTCTAACTCTATGATCTAATAACTTAGCAATTAAAAAAAGATCGGGGATGTCAAGCAAATATTTAACCCACTTTCGATCGCATTCTTAAAACCGCATCTTTAAGAAATATATCATTTTGAAACTCGTAAAATACACTAGAAATTTCTAGACAATGATCAAGAACTAAATTAGAAGGGGGTAATACGTACCGGATAACGCCGTGCCGCAATCTCGAATTTCGTCAACAAATTCATCATAGTCTCACATTCATCCCATTGTTGAGTATATAAATTTGCACCATAGTTAATGGATCCCAAGAACATGCAAATTTCATTTCTCCAATTCTATGTTTCTTGTAATACATGAAGGGTAGAATTCCATCGCGGGAACATCGCTGGGATTTTTTGTTTTTCCTTGACTTGTGCAATAATGCCTCCATTGCCTTGAGATTTTTGAATTTTTCATAATAGTATGAACCGCATCTTTAATTAAAGTAATAGAAGTATCCAAAGCACGCAAACCATCTTGGACACACAAGTTTAAAATATGACACAAACATCTAATATGAAAAAATCGACCACCTAGTGATGGTTTACAAACTAAAATTAATTCGGACAAACTAGCGGTATTAGCACTAACATTATCAAAAGACATTGAAAAAACCTTTTCAACTAGATTATATTCTTTCAAAATTATTTGTAACATATGAGCTATATTATGCCCGGTGTGTGCCTCATCAAATATTCGATATGCAAGTAATCTCTTTTGAATTCTCCAAGAATCATCTATCCAATGGCATGTTACACCCATATAAAAATGTCTTATTTTGCTATCGCTCCATATGTCAGAACAAATAGAAACCTTAGATGACCAAATGTCTCAAATAAAGCATATTTCATTTATGCTACTAAACTTTTAACATCACGAGTGAGGGTTGTGCCTTCAACTTTCGTAGCGGAAAGATTAAGAGAAAGCTTAATTAATTGTTCATAGTATTCGTTATCGGGAAAACTAAAGGGAAGGGATTGCGCACAAACAAATTTAGCCATTTGTTTCCTATGGTTTAAATGATCATATGAAAATAAATTAGAAGAAGTTTGAGAACATGTACCTTGATTGGGTTGTTGCACAAATCCTTGCAATTGTGCTTGCTTCGAATCTATGCCATATTCTCTGGGATGATGGTTTCTTATATGTCGATCCATAGTACCGTATCCACCCCCTTTAGAGAATGAAAAAGTTGTTTTACTCCCCTTTGGACAATAGTTGCATATTGCCGTGAAATTCCTACCCGTGCCATCATTGACGGTCCAAAATTTGGAACTTCTTCTAGCACTTCGTCGCCTTCATTCCATTCCCCCCACAAATTTTCATTTGCTCCCGCAGCTCCCCCTTCAAAATAGAGACCTTCGGGATCAACAAATGATGGTCGTGGTTGATCAACAAGTGATGGTCGTGGTTGATCAACAAGTGATGGTCGTGGTCGATCAACAAGTGATGGTCGTGGTGGATCAACAAGTGATGGTCGTTGTGGATCAACACATGATCGTCGTGGTGGATCAACAAATGATGGTCGTGGTGGTGCTTGGGGTTGGGGTGATGAAGATGAGACTTTCTCCTTACCGGATTTACTCTTTTGGCTTGTCAATTTTTTAAGGAAATTACTCGTGATGGAAAAAATATGTCGTAGAGAGAAATGAAGATGAAAGGAACTAAGGTTGAAAGTCTTGAATCAGATTATTTTCGTTTGAAAGAGTTGAGAGAGATAACTGAGTTTTAATGAAGTAATTTATTTGGAGAGGGAAATAGTATTTATAGTTAGAAAATTTAATTAGGATAACAAAAATATATATATATTTTTTTGACGTCTGAAAAGTCGTCCAAAATAGTAGTCAAAACGGTCATATTTGGTCAAATTCCCGTTAGTTAACGGGAATAAACGGTCAAAAATTAAATTTCTAACGGGTATAAAATGGCTTGTCAATGTTTTGTTCTTAGCAAGGACTTTGACTTTATCTTTAAGAACATGCATTGCATTGTTTGTTCATTGTTGCATTCATTTCATCTCATCCGACATGAAAAAAAGAAAAGGCAATAATGGATGGGATGGGACTAGGGGGAGTACTGACTAAGTGACTAGGGAGGGAGTAGGGAGTACGAGTAGGGACAGGGAGGGAGTCACCCTCAACCTCACTCAGTCACCTGCACACACACATGACACACCACACACACACACGCGTGTCTATTATTCACTATTGGCCGGTTATTTGCACTGGTTCCGGTTAACGGTTCACGGTTCCGGTTCGAAGAACCGGCAGTTCACCGGTTTTGGTACCTCCGACCCTGAACCGGACCGCCTGAGTCACGGTTCCGGTTACTCCGGTTCCGGTTTTTTCCCCGGTTTGCTCCGGTTCCGGGCTTTTCCGGTCCGGTTTGCCGCTTCCGGTCCGGTTTGGTCATCCCTAACGTGACGAAGTAAACTTGGTGGCTATGTCTTGACTAAAAATCTGGTATGAATGAGCTAATTCTACTATAATCAACTTAGTCCTATCACAATTCAGTGTGGCAGCCCACAAAATTGCTATTTTTGAAAGATTATCAAAATTCCGTAACAGAAAAACATTAGCATTTCATTCCCATGTGACATTCTTGTGATAGATGAGACGAAGAATGGATTCAAGATAGGCTACAAAAGTGGGGGTAAACTTTAGTAGTCAAGGGTTATCTAAGTAGGAGTAAAACCAAATTTAGGGTATGCAGCTTTAGTTGTTGGGTAGGAGTGGAGACGAAGTTGGGTTAGATGATCAAGAAACACCAAAAAGAAATAATCCCAAATTTTAGGATCAATTTCTAAAAAGATGGGAACAAAACATGATGTTAGTCATTGTACAAAATCAGGTATAATTAAATGGAGAAGTGGATCTGGAATTTTATGCGATTGACATATGCCTTTTATATTGAGTTTTTTTCTTTTTACTTTCTCTTTTTAGATGAGATTGCCATTTTCCTCTTGCTCTGTGTATTTATTTATTACTTCATATATGGATGGTTATGGTTTCTTCTCACAGTTGCCACCCCCCCCCCCCCAATTCTTGACAGCCAGATCATTTACTGGATGATGGTAATTCAGCAATAAAAAAACTTGGTTTGGAGAGGGCTGAAAAAGGATCTTATTTATTCCAGTCACTCCTGTCTAGCAAGGCACTTCTAGCATTTGGTTCTGATTGGCCAGTGAGAATCTTTGTGATCCCTTTTCTTGCTCGATTAATACACTTGATAAACTAATAAACTGCTTGTTGCAGTAATATCAACTTGTCACTGTCATTATTCAGGTAGTAGATATTACTCCTTTGGGTAGCATAAAGACGGCAATCAAAAGGGTACCTCGTGGTTGGAGTAAAGCTTGGATTCCAGCTGAATGTGTTAAGCTGACAGATGCCTTGACTGCGT
This sequence comes from Adenophora triphylla var. japonica, assembly GCA_022495995.1. NCBI lineage: Eukaryota > Viridiplantae > Streptophyta > Magnoliopsida > Asterales > Campanulaceae > Adenophora > Adenophora triphylla. The sequence continues at coordinate 121,302 of JAFEMH010005878.1, read as the reverse complement.
AAGATCACATTAAGTTCTGCTGTTCCCTTTTTGATGTATTGTAATTATTCTTTTAGTTAGAAATCCCTCTCTAAGATGATTAAGTTTAAGAAAATACAGTTAAATGATACTCCCTCCGTCCCACTTCAATTGAGCCATGACATCTTTGCACGCTTTTTAAGATTTTTTTTTTTTAAAATGAGTAAAGAATTGAAAGTGGGTAGAAGATTAGAGGAGAGAGAATGTAAAAGTTAAAAACATTTAATAGGAGAGAGAATGAGTGGGAGGAATAGTAAGTTAATGATTAGTTTTTTTGTAAATATGTTAAAATTATAAGGGTATAATGAATGGTTTTTTTTGTAAATATATAAACATTATGAGGGTATAAATGTCCGAAACACTGTTCACTTCTTTCCATTTATGGAATGGCTCATTTGAAGTGGGACGTCCCAAAAAGGAAAGTGGCTCAATTGAATTGAAGTGGGACGGAGGGAGTATATTATAATTATCATGGATATAAACTAATTTATTCCCAAATCCCAATGCGGAAGTGTTAACCCGGGAACATAAGTAAGCTCTTAAGTTTCCACTTCCTCAACATATGGGTAAACCAAACAAGCTCTTGGAATATGGATTAATTGATTAGTTATCTAGAACAAGCTCTCTTGACTCGACTATTTAGCAATGTCAAGCACTTGGAAGGGGTTAACTAAAGCCACAATCACACAAAACTTGGGGTTATGTAACTTCAAGAATGAAAAACATAAATCAATTGTCCTACTTCAACTACTAATCAATAGATTCAATTGCTATTAGAATTTGTAAACAATGACAATTAGAGATCACGTACACAATTTAGCAATCAACTAGCAGAAACATCCATGTTGGACAAACATTACAGAATCCCCACTAGTTTAAGACATGAAAATGTTTTTCATTCAACCTTGTCATCAAAAGTGATACTAAACAACAACAACAACAACAACAACAAAGCCTTAGTCCCAAAATAATTTGGGGTCGGCTAACATGAATCCTCATATGTCATCGCGAATAAAAATAAATAAATAAATAAATAAATAAAAATAAAAATAAATAAATAAATAAATAAATAATAAATAAATAATAATAATAATAAATAAATAATAATAATAAATAAATAAATAAAAATAAATAAATAAATAAATAAATAAATAAATAAAATAGAAAATCAACCCCCTACATGGATTTTTGCCCTCCACTCCGGCCTCTTCAACACCATACTTTCATCCACTCCAATTAAACTCATATCATTTTCAATTACTCTAATCCAAGTTTGTTTGGGTCTTCCCCTACCCCTCGCCATTTTATCATTTCTCCACTGTTCCGGCCTCCTAACCGGTGCATCACTCGGTCTCCTTCTCACATGTCCAAACCACCTTAGACGATTTTTCCTCATTTTATCCTCAATGGGCGCAACTCCTACTTTACCTCTGATCACCTCATTCCTCAATCGATCCTTTCTTGTATGACCGCACATCCATCGAAGCATACGCATCTCCGCCACATTCATCTTAAGCACGTGACACTGTTTCACGGCCCAACATTCGGTGCCGTAAAGCAATGCCGGCCTAATTGCCGTGCGGTAGAATTTTCCCTTTAATCTATTGGGCATGCCGCGATCACATAGAAACCCTGTGACACTCTTCCACTTCAACCAACCTGCTTTAATCCTATGAGCCACATCTCCATCTAATTCTCCATCCTTTTGGATAATGGATCCAAGATAGCGAAAAACTCGAAGCTTGGATAATATTTCCATCAAATGTGACCGCCCCGCCTCCCTACTTCCAACACCGCTAAACTTACACTCCAAATATTCGGTCTTGCTTCGCTAAATCGAAAACCTCGAGATTCCAAAGTGTGTCTCCACAACTCCAATTTACTTTCAACACCCTCTCTTGTCTCATCAATCGGCACAATATCATCTGCGAACAAAGATACACTTTGGTATATCATCTTGGGTGACCTCGTCAATTCGTCCATTATCAAAGCAAAAAGAAAGGGGCTAAGTGCGGAACCTTGATGCACTCCAATCTTTATAGGGAACTCTTCAGTCTTCCCAACACTAGTCTGTACACAAGTACTAACTCCATTATACATGTCCTTGATAATATCAATATATTTCTTTGAAACACCCTTCTTTGCTAATGCCCACCAAAGTACCTCTCTTGACACTTTATCATACGCCTTCTCCAAATCAATGAAAACCATATGCAAATCTTTCTTTTGATCCCGATATTTCTCCATGGTTTGTCTCATAAGATATATTGCAATTGATTCTCACAATTAAAAAATAATTTGATTCTCACAATTGATTTCATGAATCTCCCTATAGTGTTCAAAAATCGTTTGCCTAGGCCCTGCTTAGGCGCTCGGCGGTCATAAAACGGCGACTAACTTCAAATCTGCCTAATAATGCGTTTGGTTAGAAAATCGTTGCCTAGACGCCGTACGTGTCGACTAGTCGGGTTGGGCGCTGTCTAAAGGCAAGATCCGCCTTGCTATTTTAACGTTTTTGTATATTATTTGGTTCTTAAATGGCGTCGATTCTTATCCATAAATATTGCAATTTTTTTTTTTTTTGAACTGAAGACTTAATTCGTGAATTGGTTCATTTAAATTTCAAATCTCAACCCTGGCTTACAACCGAAATTCCCAAACCTGTTCCCCTCTCGATCTTCGCTAGTTTATTTCCTTCCGACACCAGTTGTTGAGTCCGGACTTGAGAGGCTTTCATTCTCCTCAATCTCGCAGCCACATCAAGTTATTTCACCTGTATGTTATAAATCATATCTAAATTCTCGGCTCCGCCTAGGCCACACATAAACCCCGCCTCAGCGCTAGACCCGCTTCGGCGCCTATCGGCCGCCTAGCGATTTTAGAACCTTGTCCCTAATATCCTCCACCCCTATAAGTAGCAGTCATACTGGAATCAAACAGAGAAAAGATAATTCTATCAACACCATGACAGATTGAAGCAATAACTAAATAACTAATATACGGAAGCAATGTGTTGATTCAGAGAAAGACAGAGAAAAAGAACAAGACAAAGCTTATGCTTTTCAAGTGATACCATAGCTTTGTTTCTAACTCTGGCTAGTGCTACAAGAGCTCCCACCATGTGTGGGGTCCAGTGAAGGGCCGGGCTCAACCTTCCCTTGCATTTAAATTCAAGGGGCTGCACCCGCGGTTGAACCTGTGACCTGCAAGTCACATGGCAGCAACTCTAACTGTTGCACCAAGGCTCCCCTTCAGCTTCATTTATAATCTCTACCTTAAAATACTGAAATCAGTCTCTAGATATGTTTCTCTTCTGGTTACAATCTCTAAATTACCAAGAAAAATGAAAAGACCGTGACCATGGCCCTCACCATAGGCATGCTGTGATACATTCATACCAACACACTTCATTCTGCTCAACTTCTTTTCCCCTTATTTGCCCTTTACAAGAATGCCAATTTCCAGGGAGATCGCCTTCACCACATGCAGTCCATATAACATACAACTTTCTGACCTAGTTGCTTCAAAATTAGTCTTGTCTTGCATTCAAGCTCGCTTCCATGAACTTCAGTCACTTGTTTAAAATACTGTTTACAACCTTCATTCACGTTCACCAAACAAAAAAAAAAGTTGTAAACAGAATCCAAACCTAGGAACTGTAATAAAAAAGCATCGCATGCACTTTCCTAACATCAAATGAGAACAAATAGCCCCAAATATCATTATTCTTCACCTAGACTTTAGGTTTTGTTCTTTAGTCTGACTTATCTTTTAAGTCTTACGTACCAACTACTCCTCAAGTTTACAAAATGGGTGCCCATTACATGCTCACGCAAAAAACCTTTTTAAACTCGCGAAAACCTTAGCAAAGTCATTTTAATTAGCGAAGACCTTAGTAATGTATTTGCTACTTCTAAGCCATTTTTTTCTTTCCTGAAATGAGACCATGTGAATAAACCTTCTGGTCCCTGGCTTTTATTGCATATGCAACAAGTTCAGTTCTTATTTCCATTAACAAGCTGCATCTTTATGAATATTTTCATGATATTTAAAGATACTTAATAAATTGATTAAGCTATCTGGTTTCTTGTTGAAACTTCTTTCCTCTAAGGTACTCCCTCCGTCCCTGAAAGATAGTCCCACTTTTTTAGTGGTACGTTTGATTGAATGTTGACAAATATTTTGACATTAATTTTTTTATCCTAATGAAAATTCAAAAATTGTTACTGGAAATATTTTTAATGGTGTATAAAGAAGTTTTAGAATTTCATCGGGATCAATATTTTTCCTCAAATCATTGGCCGAAGTAAAATTAAACTAATCACTAGAGAAGTGAGACTATCTTTCCCGGAGGGAATTCAATGTTAACAGACAAAAGAAAAAAAAAAACGGATCTTGCTAAGAAAGAAAGCATGGGCCAAAACTTTACTTGTATCATTGCATAATACCATTACTCTGGCTCAAGCCTTGACCTTTTTCCCGAATGACTATTTCCTTAACATGTTTCTGCTCATTTGTCACTTGCCCCCCTTCAATTTTGGAATATGTCAATTATAGCCTCTTCAAAATTTAAGAAAATGATTTTTGCTACTAAAAATGATGAATTTTATGCATTTTGAACCCCTTAATTTCGGGTAAAATTTACACTCAATTACTCTATTATTATGACCCCCTTGTATGCTAAATATGAATATTAAAAAAAATAATATGTATTTTAAAAGCAACCTTGACCCCCTTTCCGAATTTATCGTTTTTCCACTGTTTGCAGGTACACTATTTCAGCTGCTCGTGCGTGCTTTCTCGAGGAGGACTTGGGATCGTTGTCTCCTGGAAAACTAGCAGATTTTGTTGTTTTAAACACTCACTCATTGGATAGCATTGCCGGAGAAGAATCTGCTTCTACCCTGGCAACATATGTTGGCGGTAAAAAGGCCTATCCTTGAATTTTTTTGATTTTGGAAGAAAGAAATCATAAGCTCATATGCATGAAGTAGAATGTTGCAAGATAACAACTAGACTTCATCAGCTCAAACTAGATTGTTAGTTCTTTATGAGATTGAATATTACTCCCTCCATTTCTGCTGTTATACCTCCAAATGATCCAACCTTTTTCGGTTTTGGTTAGGCGGACGGTTTGTGTTGGGAAGATTATTGTTCCCTCCGTATCAAAATGAATAACCACAATTCATTTAGGGGACGTTCTGGGAACATTTACTTTTGTACAATTTACATTTACTTTTTGTACAATTAAATGGCAAAGATGAATAAATATTCTTGTTTTCCGTTTTCTTAACATTTAGTTTTGCAAGTATTAAGTGACTAGTGAAAAATTGATAAAAAACATGTCCATAATTCATTTTGAAATAAAAATTTCTTCAAAATGGACATTCATTTATTTAGGAACGGAACCAAGGGAGTATAAAAATACTTCTCACTAGAGGAATTTATTCAGATAATGCTTTCATACATCCATTGATCAATTCTAAAATTTTAACACCATGAATTTATTCAAATGACAAAATATGCTTTCGAAAGTCACCCTTATTCTACATGACCTTTATTGTAGTATTCCTTATTCTACATCGGAATGATGTGGACTTTGATAGGATTTTGACTGTGATATATAAGCATTCACAATGCTACTACTAGACATCAATAACAATATTCATGGACTTTTGGATAGGCCTAGGCCTGTGGAGTCAAGTGAACTTAAGTTGTTTCTACTCGGTGGGCCAGTGTGATGCTTATGTAGCAGATCAGGTTGGCTCATATCGCTACAAATGGTATCATAATCTGGGTATTAACTGGGACTTGCTAGGAACGACAAGGATGCTTATACAAAGATGGTGTTAGTCTACAATCTGAAGCACAAAGATGTTCAAAACTCGAAAAACCTTAGTAGAGATAGCTATATCATGATGTTGTTATATGTGAATACAATGTTAAGAGCGAGCTCTATTGCTATAGAGGTAAGCAAGTTAAAGAAGCAACTATCACAAGGGATTGTGAAACTTGACCTTAGGGCGGCTAATAAGATTCGGGGCAAGAGTACACCTTTAGGTAGTCTGTTTAAGCTATCTAACAAGGGATCACTTAGAGTGAAGGAGGAGAATGCCCAGATACAAAAAACTCCAAGTAGACTCACATTGACATGTGGTGGGAGTAGTCAACAAGTTGACAATCAAGGGAAGCAACATTGGAAAGTAGTGAAATGGATGCTAAGGTACTTAAGAGGGGTACTACTAAGAAGGTCTTTCATGCATACTTGACATCAAATGATCTTGATAAGAGGAGAAGTACAATCGGGTATGTGTTTACTTTGGGTGGTACATGATTCTCCTAGGCTTCAAAGTTGCGGAAGCTCGTAGCATAGTCTACGACGAAGGTAGAGTATGGTGTAGTGATAGATGCTAACTGAAAAAATAATTAGAATTTTGGAAGTCAAATTAAACCCATGAAATTGAGTTGATATATGATGGATTCTTTGTTATAATATCAGAATTTAAGTGATGTTGTTATTCTATGTCTCTGTGTTGTGGGTATATGTATGTGGGTTTGTATGTGTGTGTGGGTTTTGAGTTTCTATCAAATTATTGATGCTTATGAATGTTACATGATGTTAGAATTGATAAATATGTTATATATGTTCAAATTTCATATGTTGGAACCTATGACTTGATATGTGTGAGTAATTCTTGATTTGTTTTGCTATGGCTGCCATGTTTATGTATGTGGGTATATGACTGATTTGGTGGAACGGCAAGTAAAAATAAAATTTTTACTGAAATTTTGTTTCCCACTTGGTTTCCCAAAAATTTATTTTGGTCCCTAAATCTTTGAAAAAGTCCCATTTGGTCCCTGTGATTGTAAAAGTTTTGAACTGGTCTATGTAACCTCAAGAAATCTCGTTAAACTTTAACTGATCATAACTTTGTTGTTTTTAGTCGGAATTAAGTGAATTGAGTCCATCTTGACTATTTTTGCGAGATCTTTGCAATGGGATGAGTTTTATAAGCAAAATATTTATATAGTTTCATATAAATTATGTTTTCCTTGTATTAGTGTAGCATAAATGAATTTAAAAGTTCTTTAGACTTGAATAACTTCATTCGAATTCGGAATTTGATAATCTTGGAGTCAAAATTGAGTTTTTTTCCGAGTACGTTCGATTTATGATAATTAGGATTTTAAATATATATAAGCAATTGCAATTGTATTATTGTTATACTATGCTTATGACTTTTTATAAATTATTAATACTTGAATATATTTTATCGGCAAATAACTCTTGTACCCTTTAATACTCTCTTACTTATTAGATTGAAGAGTTTTAGATAAGTTCAATACTTGTTTTGGATTAGCTCGGACCGGAGGCAAGGGTGTTGTCAACCTTGTACCCTTTCATTCCTTGTTATCGTTTGATTGGTTTGCTTTGTTATTTGTGATCGTTATTGGATCAACTCATTTGGATTTGGTTATTCGATTTTGCTACTCTGCCATTTACACTTTGAGTATTTGACATTTGAATTTCTCAACAAGAGATGAAATTAACACCGGTTGTTATATTTGCGGCTTCTAGTCATAGTGTCATTTGTGCAGGTGATACTATAACGAAGAGTCGACTTTGAATTTGGGCATTTGGCCAACTCAAGTGTAATTGGGTTTTGACTTTGGAACTTTGAATTGGAATTTGATTCATTTGTAATCCTTTCACTTCTCTCTTATAATGGATGGGTGAGATTAATATTGTTGTTAGAGCTTTTGGCTGGCTTATCTATACAGTGCCACCTCTTGTGTTCGTAATATTGTTGTTAGAGCTTTTGGCTGGGTTATCTATACAGTGCCACCTCTTGTGTTCGCAATTCTTTTACTTTGCTCACCCTTTTCATTACCCCTTTCCCCTTCCAGATGGGGCGTAGTTGGGAACGTGATGGTTTACAGTAGAAGTTTTGAAGCTAGAAGGGATTTCTTTTATGCCTTTTAGATTTATGTATTTTTGTTCTTTATAGATAACTTTTGGTAAGGTTTATAGAGTTGTAAACATTTGAGATGATTCACATTTGGGTTCTTTGGTTAGAGTATACTAGCTCTGATGTACTCACTTTGAGATTTTGCATATATAGTTTTAGTTGTTTTAAATGGAAAAAAAATAAGTTCTCATTTTGGGATTTAGATTTGTTATTGTTTTGTTCGTCATTCCTCGAAATTTGGGTAATTATGAATTTCGGGGCGTGACAGAGTGGTATCAGAGTTTAGGTTATTCGGTTCATAAGTTATAAGTTATTTGGTTTTAAGTTCATAGATTATGTGGTTTATGAATCGTCCGACCGTGGGAGTGTGAAGTTTGAAGTTGTCATATCTCTGTAGTGAGTTTTGACCAATTACGAGTATGTGGTTGAGTTATTCTAAGTTCAACTTTAATGTTGAGTTTGATCATAAAACCGAGTAGAGTTATAATTTGTATTGGAGGGTGGGTATATTTTCACCGAACATTGTTTGTGATTAGAAATTGTAGTTGTAGAAAATAAATAAATTAAAGTTGGCAAGTGTTTTATTTCTTTGAACGTAGTAGAAAATAAATAAATTAAAGTTGGCAAGTGTTTTATTTCTTTGAACGTGGTTACCTGTTTGAAACTTGCTTTGTGTTTGTGTGTTTTTGTGTGTGTGTACTATGTATGTGTTGATTGTGTTGTTGATTTATGAAATTAAATGGGGTTTAATACTTGGAGCATGGCGTTTTGAAATTTTGATATTCACCATTGTGATTATTCTTGTATAAAGTCTATTATACTAATACTCTGTTTTAGTAAAGTAACAAATTAACTTGGCAGCGAATGGACTTGATGGGTTTTGTAATATAAAAGACAACCTAATTTCATAAACATCAGTAATTTTTACATATATTGAACTGACTTTTTCATATAACCTTGGTGATCAATATTCATAATTTCTCAAGTACCTTATGTATTTAAAATTGATGTTAAACCCTGTAACAATAAAGTTGACTAGAGTTCAATTGTTGAAGATGATCAATTCCGAAATTCTTGTAAGGTCCCAGGGTTTTTCTAAATCCTTATGTGATCCATGTAAATTGGGAAATTACATTTTGGTACCTATGGTTCAAAATATTTCAGATTGTCCCTATAACTTCAGAAGTACTATGTAAACTTTAATTGACTATAACTTGCTCATTGTTACTCAAATGAAATGATTATTGAGTCCAACTTGAATATTTTTAGAGATCTTTACAACGGGATATTTTTCAAAGACTAATCTTTTTGTATTTTTACAAAAAAAAAAAAAAATTAACTTATTTCTATCGTTCCAAAGTACTAGCCAAAAAAAAAAAAACTTAATAAAAATAATAAATATTTGTTGAGTTGCAGGCATGGCAAATCTTAAGCAAACTGCGAGAAAAAGTGTGGCGGCGTCCACAAGTAGAGTTCAAGTCAATGCAGTTCAGATAGATGATGATGAGACTTCCACAAATATAATGATCGCCTAAGGGAAAAAATCAATGAATTAAAGCAAGAGGTTGTGCACCAAAGAATGAGAAAAGAGAAGTGAAATCTGTAGAAATGAAATATGAGGAAAAATTAGAGCGTCAAGCTCAAATCTTTCGTAGGACGTCTGTCTTTGCTGAGGCGGTTGTAAATTCTATATCCGAGTTCGCTGTTCGCTGTAAAAGACCCGCCAAGCAGTGAAAATTTTGTGGGTCGTCCTGTTGTATTGGAATAAGATCCCTTTATAAAAGATTTGGGTTGGAAAAGTTTGAAAGGTTTTGAAATGGGTATTGTAAATATTTAAATAGTTTCCCTAATGTCTAGGGTTGAATGTGTGCTACCCACCCATATTTTTTACGTTAGATGGGTAAGCACAAGCTTTTTTGGGTTATATGCCAATACTTTTGAAAAACTGGCAAAGTAGCTTGACTAGTACATTAACATCTAACTTGTGATGTAAATATATGAATCGTGTGAGGGACATTGACATGAATGTTATTGGTTTGTGTAGGGCCGATCATCACGATGAGGGGTTTAATCTCCAGGCTGGAGATCATTGAGTAATGAGCCAAAACTATGAAAAACAAATGAGATTATGATTTGTTTCTTGACATGAGGAATAGATGTTATTGTTAAGGTCATACCAGTCGGCACTAACGGACATACCTTCGTCTTAATAGCCATTGACTAATTAACAAAATGGATCGAAGCTGCATTCTACATGGTTCTCAACGCCAGAAAGTTTGTCGAGTTTATCAAACACAACATCATCTGCAGATATGGTGTTCCATACGTGTTCATCTCCGACAACGACTCTCACTTTGAGAAAGAGACTGACCACTCATGAAAGAATTAAAAATTGAGAGACATAAATCTTCTTCTTATCGACCTCAAACCAATGGAGCAGTTGAGGCCGCCAATAAAATGATAGAGACCATCATCAGAAAAATGGCGATCACCGGAAGGGATTGGCCGGACAAACTACCTTTTGCACTTTGGGGCTATCGCACCTCCGTCCGAACAACCACCAGAGAAACTCCATATGCCTTAGCCTATGGGATGGAGAAGTGTTACCAATCGAATTAGAAGTACCTTCACTAAGGGTGAAAACCAAGTGAACGAAGTCGAATGGTTGAGAAATAGATGTGAAGAATTGTCTCCTCTAGACGAGAGAAGGCTCAAGACTATCGAGCATGTCCAAGCATAATAGCGAAGAATGGCTAGAGCCTTCAACAAGAAAGTTAAGCCAAGAAACATCAAGGTAGGAGACCTCGTGCTACGCGAACATCATCCTGGACCTTTCCCTATAGGGAAATGGGGACCTAGATGGGTCGGACCTTACATTGTCAAAAAGATATTTTCCGGAGGAGCGGTTCAACTAGCAGACTTAGATGGAGATCAGCTGCTGAAGCCCGTCAACATGGACAAGCTCAAGAGAAACTACGCATGACACCAACTTTCTCCTTACAAATAAATGGCATAACAAAAGAAGCCCGATATATATTGAAAACCTGAAAGGGCGGTCTAGGCAGAAAAAAAAGGAGTGCATATAAAAAAAAGAAACGAGATTAGGACATAGTTACTAATTCTAACACACTTGAAATAAAGGGAATAAATAAATAAACTATTTATCTATCCAAGACAATCTCTTGATACTCCCTAAGATCTATTCTTTCTTTAGCTTTATAGGGGGGGGTGTTTGACTTTGTCCTTGGCTTCTCTAGTTATCTTGCGTTAAAGGGTCCTTCGAACTAGAAGACTCACCAAGACAAAGTGTGAATTAAGGAAAAAAATAATGATATAATGTTGTGAGTATAAAAGTAAAATATGAGAGAGAATGAGTGAAGGGAATAGTAAATTATAATGGTGTTGTGAGTATTAAAATAATGTAGGAGACAAAGTGTGAAGTATGTAATTGGACGCCCAAAATAGAAAGTGTGAAGTATGTAACTGGACGGAGGGAGTATGTTAAAATTATAAGGGTATAATGAATGGTTATTTTTGTAAATATATAAACATTATGAGGGTATAAATGTCCGAAACACTGTTCACTTCTTTCCATTTATGGAATGACTCATTTGAAGTGGGACGTCCCAAAAATGAAAGTGACTCAATTGAAATGGGACGGAGGGAGTATATTATAATTATCATGGATATAAACTAATTTATTCCCAAATCCCAATGCGGAAGTGTTAACCCGGGAACATAAGTAAGCTCTTAAGTTTCCACTTCCTCAACATATGGGTAAACCAAACAAGCTCTTGGAATATGGATTAATTGATTAGTTATCTAGAACAAGCTCTCTTGACTCGACTATTTAGCAATGTCAAGCACTTGGAAGGGGTTAACTAAAGCCACAATCACACAAAACTTGGGGTTATGTAACTTCAAGAATGAAAAACATAAATCAATTGTCCTACTTCAACTACTAATCAATAGATTCAATTGCTATTAGAATTTGTAAACAATGACAATTAGAGATCACGTACACAATTTAGCAATCAACTAGCAGAAACATCCATGTTGGACAAACATTACAGAATCCCCACTAGTTTAAGACATGAAAATGTTTTTCATTCAACCTTGTCATCAAAAGTGATACTAAACAATTAAAAAATAATTTGATTCTCACAATTGATTTCATGAATCTCCCTATAGTGTTCAAAAATCGTTCGCCTAGGCCCTGCTTAGGCGCTCGACGGTCATAAAACGGCGACTAACTTCAAATCTGCCTAATAATGCGTTTGGTTAGAAAATCGTTGCCTAGACGCCATACGTGTCGACTAGTCGGGTTGGGCGCTGTCTAAAGGCAAGATCCGCCTTGCTATTTTAACATTTTTGTATATTATTTGGTTCTTAAATGGCGTCGATTCTTATCCATAAATATTGCAATTTTTTTTTTTTGAACTGAAGACTTAATTCGTGAATTGATTCATTTAAATTTCAAATCTCAACCCTGGCTTACAACCGAAATTCCCAAACCTGTTCCCCTCTCGATCTTCGTTAGTTTATTTCCTTCCGACACCAGTTGTTGAGTCCGGACTTGAGAGGCTTTCATTCTCCTCCATCTCGCAGCCACATCAAGTTATTTCACCTGTATGTTATAAATCATGTCTAAATTCTCGGCCCCGCCTAGGCCACACATAAACCCCGCCTCAGCGCTAGACCCGGCTTCGGCGCCTATCGGCCGCCTAGCGATTTTAGAACCTTGTCCCTAATATCCTCCACCCCTATAAGTAGCAGTCATACTGGAATCAAACAGAGAAAAGATAATTCTATCAACACCATGACAGATTGAAGCAATAACTAAATAACTAATATACGGAAGCAATGTGTTGATTCAGAGAAAGACAAAGAAAAAGAACAAGACAAAGCTTATGCTTTTCAAGTGATACCATAGCTTTGTTTCTAACTCTGGCTAGTGCTACAAGAGCTCCCACCATGTGTGGGGTCCAGTGAAGGGCCGGGCTCAACCTTCCCTTGCATTTAAATTCAAGGGGCTGCACCCGCGGTTGAACCTGTGACCTGCAAGTCACATGGCAGCAACTCTAACTGTTGCACCAAGGCTCCCCTTCAGCTTCATTTATAATCTCTACCTTAAAATACTGAAATCAGTCTCTAGATATGTTTCTCTTCTGGTTACAATCTCTAAATTACCAAGAAAAATGAAAAGACCGTGACCATGGCCCTCACCATAGGCATGCTGTGATACATTCATACCAACACACTTCATTCTGCTCAACTTCTTTTCCCCTTATTTGCCCTTTACAAGAATGCCAATTTCCAGGGCGATCGCCTTCACCACATGCAGTCCATATAACATACAACTTTCTGACCTAGTTGCTTCAAAATTAGTCTTGTCTTGCATTCAAGCTCGCTTCCATGAACTTCAGTCACTTGTTTAAAATACTGTTTACAACCTTCATTCACGTTCACCAAACAAAAAAAAAAGTTGTAAACAGAATCCAAACCTAGGAACTGTAATAAAAAAGCATCGCATGCACTTTCCTAACATCAAATGAGAACAAATAGCCCCAAATATCATTATTCTTCACCTAGACTTTAGGTTTTGTTCTTTAGTCTGACTTATCTTTTAAGTCTTACGCACCAACTACTCCTCAAGTTTACAAAATGGGTGCCCATTACATGTATAATGTTGCAACGTCTCATCCACATATAATACAAATTAGTTAAAGCAGACGCGATCCTCATATGATTACTTAAATCCTATCTGGATATATTTGTCTGTCAGTGATCCATATACTTGGTAGATTTCATTTTCTTTGAAATACATATATGTGCTGTGTGAGTGCACTAGTGAGTAGTGAGAAAGACGGAAAAACATCAAAGATGAACCTGAAGGTAGGAATGAAGGAAGGTGGGGGGGGGGTGGAAGGATCATGGTGCAGCCGTAAAAGAAAAGAATGCAAGCGTGTAGAAGACATGCTTAGTGTACACATGCTCACGCAAAAAACCTTTTTAAACTCGCGAAAACCTTAGCAAAGGCATTTTAATTAGCGAAGACCTTAGTAATGTATTTGCTACTTCTAAGCCATTTTTTTCTTTCCTGAAATGAGACCATGTGAATAAACCTTCTGGTCCCTGGCTTTTATTGCATATGCAACAAGTTCAGTTCTTATTTCCATTTAACAAGCTGCATCTTTATGAATATTTTCATGATATTTAAAGATACTTAATAAATTGATTAAGCTATCTGGTTTCTTGTTGAAACTTCTTTCCTCTAAGGTACTCCCTCCGTCCCTAAAAGATAGTCCCACTTTTTTAGTGGTACGTTTGATTGAATGTTGACAAATATTTTGACATTAATTTTTTTATCCTAATGAAAATTCAAAAATTGTTACTGGAAATATTTTTAATGGTGTATAAATAAGAAGTTTTAGAATTTCATCGGGATCAATATTTTTCCTCAAATCTTTGGCCAAAGTAAAATTAAACTAATCACTAGAGAAGTGAGACTATCTTTCCCGGAGGGAATTCAATGTTAACAGACAAAAAAAAAAAAAAAACCGGATCTTGCTAAGAAAGAAAGCATGGGCCAAAACTTTACTTGTATCATTGCATAATACCATTACTCTGGCTCAAGCCTTGACCTTTTTCCCGAATGACTATTTCCTTAACATGTTTCTGCTCATTTGTCACTTGCCCCCCTTCAATTTTGGAATATGTCAATTATAGCCTCTTCAAAATTTAAGAAAATGATTTTTGCTACTAAAAATGATGAATTTTATGCATTTTGAACCCCTTAATTTTGGGTAAAATTTACACTCAATTACTGTATTATTATGACCCCCTTGTATGCTAAATATGAATATTAAAAAAAAATAATATGTATTTTAAAAGCAACCTTGACCCCCTTTCCGAATTTATCGTTTTTCCACTGTTTGCAGGTACACTATTTCAGCTGCTCGTGCGTGCTTTCTCGAGGAGGACTTGGGATCGTTGTCTCCTGGAAAACTAGCAGATTTTGTTGTTTTAAACACTCACTCATTGGATAGCATTGCCGGAGAAGAATCTGCTTCTACCCTGGCAACGTATGTTGGCGGTAAAAAGGCCTATCCTTGATTTTTTTTGATTTTGGAAGAAAGAAATCATAAGCTCATATGCATGAAGTAGAATGTTGCAAGATAACAACTAGACTTCATCAGCTCAAACTAGATTGTTAGTTCTTTATGAGATTGAATATTACTCCCTCCATTTCTGCTGTTATACCTCCAAATGATCCAACCTTTTTCGGTTTTGGTTAGGCGGACGGTTTGTGTTGGGAAGATTATTGTTCCCTCCGTATCAAAATGAATAACCACAATTCATTTAGGGGACGTTCTGGGAACATTTACTTTTGTACAATTTACATTTACTTTTTGTACAATTAAATGGCAAAGATGAATAAATATTCTTGTTTTCCGTTTTCTTAACATTTAGTTTTGCAAGTATTAAGTGACTAGTGAAAAATTGATAAAAAACATGTCCATAATTCATTTTGAAATAAAAATTTCTTCAAAATGGACATTCATTTATTTAGGAACGGAACCGAGGGAGTATAAAAATACTTCTCACTAGAGGAATTTATTCAGATAATGCTTTCATACATCCATTGATCAATTCTAAAATTTTAACACCATGAATTTATTCAAATGACAAAATATGCTTTCGAAAGTATTCTCCCAATCTTACTTTCCACCCTCGACTAAATTTTGTTCCAAAGTCAACATGACCTTTATTGTAGTATTCCTTATTCTACATCGGAATGATGTGGACTTTGATAGGATTTTGACTGTGATATATAAGCATTCACAATGCTACTACTAGACATCAATAACAATATTCATGGACTTTTGGATAGGCCTAGGCCTGTGGAGTCAAGTGAACTTAAGTTGTTTCTACTCGGTGGGCCAGTGTGATGCTTATGTAGCAGATCGGGTTGGCTCAGATCGCTACAAATGGTATCATAATCTGGGTATTAACTGGGACTTGCTAGGAACGACAAGGATGCTTATACAAAGATGGTGTTAGTCTACAATCTGAAGCACAAAGATGAAGTCTTCAGTGTGTTCAAAACTCGAAAAACTTTAGTAGAGATAGCTATATCATGATGTTGTTATATGTGAATACAATGTTAAGAGCGAGCTCTATTGCTATAGAGGTAAGCAAGTTAAAGAAGCAACTATCACAAGGGATTGTGAAACTTGACCTTAGGGCGGCTAATAAGATTCGGGGCAAGAGTACACCTTTAGGTAGTCTGTTTAAGCTATCTAACAAGGGATCACTTAGAGTGAAGGAGGAGAATGCCCAGATACAAAAAACTCCAAGTAGACTCACATTGACATGTGGTGGGAGTAGTCAATAAGTTGACAATCAAGGGAAGCAACATTGGAAAGTAGTGAAATGGATGCTAAGGTACTTAAGAGGGGTACTACTAAGAAGGTCTTTCATGCATATTTGACATCAAATGATCTTGATAAGAGGAGAAGTACAATCGGGTATGTGTTTACTTTGGGTGGTACATGATTCTCCTAGGCTTCAAAGTTGCGGAAGCTCGTAGCATAGTCTACGACGAAGGTAGAGTATGGTGTAGTGATAGATGCTAACTGAAAAAATAATTAGAATTTTGGAAGTCAAATTAAAACCATGAAATTGAGTTGATATATGATGGATTCTTTGTTATAATTTCAGAATTTAAGTGATGTTGTTATTCTATGTCTCTGTGTTGTGGGTATATGTATGTGGGTTTGTATGTGTGTGTGGGTTTTGAGTTTCTATCAAATTATTGATGCTTATGAATGTTACATGATGTTAGAATTGATAAATATGTTATATATGTTCAAATTTCATATGTTGGAACCTATAACTTGATATGTGTGAGTAATTCTTGATTTGTTTTGCCATGGCTACCATGTTTATGTATGTGGGTATATGACTGATTTGGTGGAACGGCAAGTAAAAATAAAATTTTTACTGAAATTTTGTTTTCCACTTGGTTTCCCAAAAAATTATTTTGGTCCCTAAATCTTTGAAAAAGTCCCATTTGGTCCCTGTGATTGTAAAAGTTTTGAACTGGTCCATGTAACCTCAAGAAATCTCGTTAAACTTTAACCGATCATAACTTTGTTGTTTTTTGTCGGAATTAAGTGAATTGAGTCCATCTTGACTATTTTTGCGAGATCTTTGCAATGGGATGAGTTTTATAAGCAAAATATTTATATAGTTTCATATAAATTATGTTTTCCTTGTATTAGTGTAGCATAAATGAATTTAAAAGTTCTTTAGACTTGAATAACTTCATTCGAATTCGAAATTTGATAATCTTGGAGTCTAAATTGAGGTTTTTTTTCCGAGTACGTTCCATTTATGATAATTAGGATTTTAAATATATACTCCCTCCGTCCCGGCGAAAGAGCCACAAAATTTGTCCGGCACGCAAAATAAGAAATGTGATGTAGGAAAGAGAAAAAGTTTAAATGTTGTGAGTATGAAAAATTAAATAGGAGAGAGAATGAGTGGGAGGTGATGTAAGAAAGAGAATGTTGTGAGTGTAAAAGTAAAGTAGGAGAGAGAATGAGTGGAGAGAATAGTGATTTAAGGTTTCCTTTTTGGGAAAGTGGCTTTTTAAATGGGACGCCCAAAAAGGAAATAAATGGCTCTTTCGCTGGGACGGAGGGAGTATAAGCAATTGCAATTGTATTATTGTTATACTATGCTTATGACTTTTTATAAATTACTAATACTTGAATATATTTTATCGGCAAATAACTCTTGTACCCTTTTATACTCTCTTATTTATTAGATTGAAGAGTTTTAGATAAGTTCAATACTTGTTATGGATTAGCTCGAACCGGAGGCAAGGGTGTTGTCAACCTTGTACCCTTTCATTCCTTGTTATCGTTTGATTGGTTTGCTTTGTTATTTGTGATCGTTATTGGATCAACTCATTTGGATTTGGTTATTCGATTTTGTTACTCTGCCATTTACACTTTGAGTATTTGACATTTGAATTTCTCAACAAGAGATGAAATTAACACCGGTTGTTATATTTGCGGCTTCTAGTCATAGTGTCATTTGTGCAGGTGATACTATAACGAAGAGTCGACTTTGAATTTGGGCATTTGGCCAACTCAAGTGTAATTGGGTTTTGACTTTGGAACTTTGATTTGGAATTTGATTCATTTGTAATCCTTTCACTTCTCTCTTATAATGGATGGGTGAGATTAATATTGTTGTTAGAGCTTTTGGCTGGGTTATCTATACAGTGCCACCTCTTGTGTTCGTAATATTGTTGTTAGAGCTTTTGGCTGGGTTATCTATACAGTGCCACTTCTTGTGTTCGCAATTCTTTTACTTTGCTCACCCTTTTCGTTACCCCTTTCCCCTTCCAGATGGGGCGTAGTTGGGAACGTGATGGTTTGCAGTAGAAGTTTTGAAGCTAGAAGGGATTTCTTTTATGCCTTTTAGATTTATGTATTTTTGTTCTTTATAGATAACTTTTGGTAAGGTTTATAGAGTTGTAAACATTTGAGATGATTCACATTTGGGTTCTTTGGTTAGATTATAGTAGCTCTGATGTACTCACTTTGAGATTTTGCATAAATAGTTTTAGTTGTTTTATGTGGAAAAAAAATAAGTTCTCATTTTGGGATTTAGATTTGTTATTGTTTTGTTCGTCATTCCTCGAAATTCGCGTAATTATGAATTTCGTGGCGTGACAGAGTGGTATCAGAGTTTAGGTTATTCAGTTCATAAGTTATAAGTTATTTGGTTTTAAGTTCATAGATTATGTGGTTTATGAATCGTCCGATCGTGGGAGTGTGAAGTTTGAAGTTGTCATATCTCTGTAGTGAGTTTTGACCAATTACGAGTATGTGGTGAGTAAGTTCAACTTTATTGTTGAGTTTGATCGTAAAACCGAGTAGAGTTATAATTTGTATTGGAGGGTGGGTATATTTTCACCGAACATTGTTTGTGATTAGAAATTGTAGTTGTAGAAAATAAATAAATTAAAGTTGGCAAGTGTTTTATTTCTTTGAAGACAAAAACTCATGTGAGAACATGAATACCCGTCTCATGGATGAGACGGGTCGGATTCATGACCCGCGCCCAGGTGTATGAGCGCCCGCCCAAGCCATTCAATGCCTTGGTCCAGTCCAGCCAACAGCCTTGGCCCCAAATTGCTCCATCCTTGGCCCCAATTGGCCCCAAGCAGCCCCAAAAAAAAAAAAAAAATTTTTTTTTGCTCACGTGCTTGATCTCTCATAGGCCAAATTTTTTTTTTTTTTTTTTATTTTTTGTTTTTTTTTTTCGTTTGTGAAAAGTAATAGTTACTATAACATAATATAATAATTGTATGCATATAAAGTAATAGTTTGTATACATTAAAGTAATACATATATACAGAAAAGTAATAGTATTTTTCCCTATGTTTTCTTCGTTTGGCAAAAGTAATAACTTATGTGTATTACTTTTCAAATGTAATACATATAGTTTATATTACATTTGAAAAAATGAGTAAAAAATAATACATATATACAGAAAAACAGAAAAGTAATAGTATTTTTCCCTATGTTTTATTCGTTTGGCAAAAGTAATAACTTGTGTGTATTACTTTTCAAATGTAATACATATAGTTTGTATTACATTTGAAAAAATGGGTAAAAATAATACATATATACAGAAAAGTAATAGTATTTTCCCTATGTTTTCTTCGTTTGACAAAAGTAATACTTATTATAACTAAAATAAGTTATTACATTTCAAATGTAATACATATAGTTTGTATTACATTTGAAAAAATGGGTAAAAATAATACATATATACAGAAAAGTAATAGTGTTTTTTCCTATGTTTTCTTCGTTTGGCAAAAGTAATACTTATTATAACTAAAATAAGTTATTACATTTCAAATGTAATACATATAGTTTGTATTACATTTGAAAAAATGGGTAAAAAACGAGCTTTTGTTTTTTTAAAACAGGTATTACGTTTACTTATTAACAATGTTACTTTATATGTATACAGTCATTACATTAAGAGATGGTAACTATTACTTTTTCTAAACATAATACCTGTTTTAAAAGGCATGAGCTGTCATTTAAAACGTAATACCTGTTTTAAATGGGTCGACCCGTCTCATGCATGAGACGGATCCCCTTGTTCTCACAGGAGACTAACTCTTCTTTGAATGTGGTTACCTGTTTGAAACTTGCTTTGTGTTTGTGTGTTTTTGTGTGTGTGTCTTATGTGTGTACTATGTATGTGTTGATTGTGTTGTTGATTTATGAAATTAAATGGGGTTTACTACTTGGAGCATGGCGTTTTGAAATTTTGATATTCACCATTGTGATTATTCTTGTATAAAGTCTATTATACTAATACTCTGTTTTAGTAAAGTAACAAATTTTTGTAATATAAAAGACAACCTAATTTCATAAACATTAGTAATTTTTACATATATTGAACTGACTTTTTCATATAACCTTGGTGATCAATATTCATAATTTGTCAAGTACCTTATGTATTTAAAATTGATGTTAAACCCTGTAACAATAAAGTTGACTAGAGTTCAATTATTGAAGATGATCAATTCCGAATTTCTTGTAAGGTCCTCGGGTTTTTCTAAATTCTTATGTGATCCATGTAAATTGGGAAATTACATTTTGGTACCTATGGTTCTAAATATTTCAGATTGTCCCTATAACTTCAAAAGTACTATGTAAACTTTAATTGACTATAACTTGCTCATTGTTACTCAAATGAAATGATTATTGAGTCCAACTTGAATAATTTTAGAGATCTTTACAACGAGATATTTTTCAAAGACTAATCTTTTTGTATTTTACAAAAAAAAAAAAATTTAACTTATTTCTATCGTTCCAAAGTACTAGCAAAAAAAAAAACTTAATAAAAATAATAAAAATTTGTTGAGTTGCAGGCATGGCAAATCTTAAGCAAACTGCGAGAAAAAGTGTGGCGGCGTCCACAAGTAGAGTTCAAGTCAATGCAGTCCAGATAGATGATGATGAGACTTCCACAAATATAATGATCGCCTAAGGGAAAAAAAATCAATGAATTAAAGCAAGAGGTTGAGCACCAAAGAAAGAGAAAAGAGAAGTGAAATCTGTAGAAATGAAATATGAGGAAAAATTAGAGCGTCAAGCTCAAATCTTCCGTAGGACGTCTGTCTTTGCTGAGGCGGTTGTAAATTCTATATCCGAGTTCGCTGCAAAAGACCCGCCAAGCAGTGAAAATTTTGTGGGTCGTCCTGTTGTATTGGAATAAGATCCCTCTATAAAAGATTTTGGGTTGGAAAAGTTTGAAAGGTTTTGAAATGGGTATTGTAAATATTTAAATAGTTTCCCTAATGTCTAGGGTTGAATGTGTGCTACCCACCCATATTTTTTACGTTAGATGGGTAAGCACAAGCTTTTTTGGGTTATATGCCAATACTTTTGAAAAACTGGCAAAGTAGCTTGACTAGTACATTAACATCTAACTTGTGATGTAAATATATGAATCGTGTGAGGGACATTGACATGAATGCTATTGGTTTGTGTGGGGCCGATCATCACGATGAGGGGTTTAATCTCCAGGCTGGAGATCATTGAGTAATGAGCCAAAACTATGAAAAACAAATGAGCTTATGATTACTTTCTTGACATGAGGAATAGATGTTATTGTTAAGGTCATACCAGTCGACACTAATGGACATACCTTCGTCTTAGTAGCCATTGACTAATTAACAAAATGGATCGAAGCTGCATCCTACATGGTTCTCAACGCCAGAAAGGTTGTCGAGTTTATCAAACACAACATCATCTGCAGATATGGTGTTCCATACGTGTTCATCTCCGACAACGACTCTCACTTTGAGAAAGAGACTGACCACTCATGAAAGAATTAAAAATTGAGAGACATAAATCTTCTCCTTATCGACCTCAAACCAATGGAGCAGTTGAGGCCGCCAATAAAACGATAGAGACCATCATCAGAAAAATGGCGATCACAGGTAGGGATTGGCCGGACAAACTACCTTTTGCACTTTGGGGCTATCGCACCTCCGTCCGAACAACCACCAGAGAAACTCCATATGCCTTAGCCTATGGGATGGAGAAGTGTTACCAATCGAATTAGAAGTACCTTCACTAAGGGTGAAAACCAAGTGAACGAAGTCGAATGGTTGAGAAATAGATGTGAAGAATTGTCTCTTCTAGACGAGAGAAGGCTCAAGACTGTCGAGCATGTCCAAGCATAATAGCGAAGAATGGCTAGAGCCTTCAACAAGAAAGTCAAGCCAAGAAACATCAAGGTAGGAGACCTCGTGCTACGCGAACATCATCCTGGATCTTTCCCTCTAGGGAAATGGGGACCTAGATGGGTCGGACCTTACATTGTCAAAAAGATATTTTCCGGAGGAGCGGTTCAACTAGTAGACTTAGATGGAGATCAGCTGCTGAAGCCCGTCAACATGGACAAGCTCAAGAGAAACTACGCATGACACCAACTTTCTCCCTACAAATAAATGGCATAACAAAAGAACCCCGATATATATTGAAAACCTGAAAGGGCGGTCTAGGCAGAAAAAAAAGGAGTGCATATAAAAAAAAGAAACGAGATTAGGACATAGTTACTAATTCTAACACACTTGAAATAAAGGGAATAAATAAATAAACTATTTATCTATCCAAGACAATCTCTTGATACTCCCTAAGATCTATTCTTTCTTTAGCTTTATAGGGGGGATGTTTGACTTTGTCCTTGGCTTCTCTAGTTATCTTGCATTAAAGGGTCCTTCGAACTAGAAGACTCACCAAGACGGGTGAATACAAATTCGGAAAGCCTATTAAACACATTGGGCCTACCAAGATCTTGCATGCGACCATCAAGGCTTCTTTCCCTCTTTTCGTACCAATCATTATCAAGGAGATCTTGGACCGGATCAGAACAGATATTTGCTGGATCGGCGGCGACTTCCCTTTCCCTTAAGATACGACTCATCTCAAAATGCTCCCCGAGTAACGGATGCCTTAATTCATCAATCTGCTCCGTGTCTGGATGACCATCTTTTAGAACCACTTCAAGTACTTATCCGGAAGATAAACACTTCCATCACTTTGAAGAAGGTTTCTCCATCGATTCCTATTGGTGCCTTCTCCCCAAGCTCTATCCAAAGAAGTGGCAATTTCCAGGCCAATATATGAAACTTCACGACTCACCCGGCCATTGATGAAGGTATCTTGTTGTTGACCAAACTGACGAATAACCCTCTTGGGCAAATAAGAGGAATCTTTTAATCCCGGGAGCACAACTCGATCAAATACGGTTGTATTGGCAATATACTTATTTACCCTCCAAAAGGGCGGGTACCAAGCAATGTCGACCGTAGTAGTCCCCGCTAGTATGTAAGCCCATTCCTCAATCGAGAGATCTTTGACAAAGCGTTTTCTCCTATGAAATGTATAAGGAGAATTACGAGTGAGAGCATCCACCAAATTGAAGTGCTCTCTAAGCCAAATCGTCAACAAAATCGGGCTTTCTTGAGTCATAGAATCGGTTCGGTGCAATTCATCAAGACCATGAAGAGTCTCTCCCAAGATGAGAGGGATAATATTATGAGCACGCCCTCTAGCTTGCAAAACAATCTCCACTAATTGGGAGTCAACTAAGCCTCTTCTACAAGTAAAGAGTACCTCCGTAAAGAGGCAAAAAGCCAATAGGTTCTCTTGGAAGGCATAGAAACTTCGTTCCTTCCAATCTTTGTCAAATCTTTTGGGAAAAGAAGAACATTCCATCCAACGTCGATGCAGCAAAGCATATAATTCATCAAGTGAGAGTCCCAACAATTCACATAAAGCCAACGCATGATTCCTATCATACTTAAAGCTGTAAATTCGGGAATACGGGACGGGACGGGAGAAAAATATGTTGTCCCACGACGGGAACGGGACGGGACTAAAATACTCCGTCCCATCCAGTCCCATTTGCGGGACGCGGGATCCCGTGGGACAATGCGGGACCCATTGACTATAAGGAATTAATAGACTTAACCGAGTTATAATTTAAGCAATCTTAAATCATAAATATTATTTTTAAATTATTTGTTGATAACATAATGTATGATAACGGGAATTGAGTAGCTATATGAGCAAAAAAGTCCCAAGAAATATCAAGGACATGCATGTATTATTATCCTTAAAAACTATTTGTTGATAACATAATGTATAATAACAAATGGTTTCATCGACTGCAAAGAAAGTAGAGATTTCCGTAAGTTGTTATGACACAATATATACTGAAACTTGAAACAGAAGCCTCTTTTGGAAACCTCAAAGTGAAAAACATCTTGAAACCATACCTCTTCGCAAACCTCTTTTGGAAACGCCCGCGAAAGGAACAAATGAATCTTGTTATATCATGCTTATAGATGCACACCATCTCCAAATCAAGAGAGAAATCATCAACAAGGAACAACTTCTTGGGAAGCCATGGAAGAAAGAGAGGAAGAAAATCTCAAAATTTGGTCTCAAAAGGGTTTTCCTAAAGGCCTGAGAAGCTGAATGAAGGTCTAAGATAGAATAGAAGTGTTTTTATAGGGTTCACTCACCAAATCCTACACAGAAAAAGAAAATAACGTATGAGTCAGAATGACTTGTCTCGTGCGAGACAACCTCCTAGATTACAACAAAATTCTGTAGAAAATATGTTCAGTCCCAACTTGTAAAAACAAGTTTCAAAGCTGCAAATAGATCATCCATATAGTTTATACATCTCATATATATACCGCTACACACTCCCTACAAATCCATACACAAATTCATCACCAAAACTTGACCTAAATTGGTCATTCTATGTAATTTGTGGACACCACCAATGAGTCAAATAAAATATTAAAAACTAGAAAATTGTTGTGAAATTATGTGCTAGCAGGTAAAAAAAATGTCGTTTGGTCCGATCCATGGACAATAATTACAAGCTCTCAAAATCTAAAAAGAGAGGGAATAAGGAGATTCTAAGCTAAAGTGCCTCCCGAGCCACTCGCACCGTCATCACCGTGCTCATCATCATCATCACATCATCATCACCTTAGGTTCGGGTCCTCTTTGAGCCACAAGTGGGAATCACCGAAGCTGCCGTCGTAGCCACCGCAGAGGCTGTTGTGTTGAACAACTGCTCCGCGAGATGTCAGATAGAAGCCATCCGACCCGCCATCCGACTAGCACCCCGACGAT
Organism: Adenophora triphylla var. japonica; assembly: GCA_022495995.1. Classification (NCBI taxonomy): domain Eukaryota; kingdom Viridiplantae; phylum Streptophyta; class Magnoliopsida; order Asterales; family Campanulaceae; genus Adenophora; species Adenophora triphylla. Next base: position 96,047 of record JAFEMH010005878.1, on the reverse strand, counting down.
AATCTTCAATAGACACATACAAATGAAACACAAAAATTCTCAGAAAAGTCTCCGTGAAGATAAGATAAATGACTTTAAATGTAAAAAGGCACACCATTGTGGCATTGGGAGGCAGGAGTTCCTGAGGTATCGGCTCCTGCTCACTAATGTAGCCCGTCATCATCATGCTACCCATCATATAAGTGTAGCTCGCAGGGCCATAATCCGGAATGAATGGAACGGGACCCGTCGACTGAGATGAAGGAGTCGGGGCAGAAGAAATGGAAGCAGAAGCCTGTGAACGTGGCTGACGAGGACCCACCACAAGAAGACCCATCAGGCAAGGCAATAAATCCTCATAACTAACATTTGGACATTTGTTCTCTGAAGCAGGGAAACCCACAACAAATTCATCATAAAGATGGTCTAATTTGGCTAGTAATCGAGTGCATGTTACCTAAAGGATCCCAGGGCACCACCTGCACAAGAAAACCTCCGTCATGCTGAGGGAAGACTCTCTCTCCCAGATAGAAGGGGTCACCAGTCAGAGAAAGAGAATGATCCTCTTGTTGCTCATTGCCCACATACCACTCACATGCTCCTCAATAGACCTCCACGGGTAGAGACCCTGACAGTTGAAGTCAAAATTGTCAAGTATCGCCCGAGCCTGCTTGACGGTAATCGTCCACTCCTCCTCCTCATCGACAGTCTTATTGGGACAAACCCATATCCGAATATCTGGATATTTAACTTCACGCCGATCGAGCTCAAAATTGTAAAGCCCAAAAATGGCATACCCCCACATCTGCAAAATAGGGTAAATCATGGGGAAGGAGTCAAGTCAAAGTAAACAAGGTCTACACAAAATAAAAATGGAGCGGTAATGTGACAAAGTTGTGGATTTGGTTCAGTCTCTACTATCGGTTCCATGTTATTTTCGGATTCTTGAATTTCTTCAATATCAACTTTACTCCCACTAGTTCCTTTATTGAGAAACTCTTTCTCAAGAAAAGTACTATATTGAGCAACAAATACTTTGTTCTCATTGTGGTTGTAAAAGTAATACCGTTTGGTTTCCTTAGGGTAACCAACGAAAATAACCTTGTCAAATTTAGGTGCTAACTTATCGGAGACAAGTCTCTTCACATAAGCTTCGCAACCCCAAATCTTCATGAAAGACAAACTAGGTTTTCTTTCATGCCACATCTCATGTGGGGTCTTAAGAGCCAATTTAGTAGGGACTCTGTTTACTGTGAACGCAGCAGTCTCTAATACATGTCCCCAAAAGGAAATAGGAAGGTCAACTTGACTCATCATCGAACGAACCATATCTAATAGGGTTCTATTCCTCCTCTCGGACACACCATTCCATTGTGGTATTCCGGGTGGAGTCAACTCTGAACAATTCCACAGTTTTTGAGATGATTGTCAAACTCTTGGCTCAAATATTCTCCACCACGATCGGATCGAAGTGCTTTAATAGTTTTGTCAAGTTGATTTTGTACTTCATTTTGAAATGTTCTAAGCATCTCAAACGATTCACTTTTGAACTTCATCAGATAGACATAGCCATATCTAGATAAGTCATCGATGAACGTAATGAAATACTGAAATCCTCCCCTAGCAATGCTGCTCATTGGTCCACATACATCAGTATGTATTAGGCCCAATAAGTCACTAGCCCTTTCACTACTCTTAGTGTATGGTGGTTTGATCATTTTTCTCAATAAACAAAATTCGCATATCTCATATGATTTATAATCATGTGAGTCTAACATACCATCCTTATGGAGTTTAGAGATGCGTTTCTCGTTTATATGATCAAGCCGACAATGCCACATGAACGTGTTGTTCACGTCATTCGGTTTAGACTTCTTGTCTACATGATAAACATTTTCAACATTATTGTGTTTCTCATCAACATCAAGAACATAAAGGCCATTAAATGAACTTGCAATACCATAAAGCATATCATTTAAATAATATAAAACTTTTTATTCGCAATAAGAAAATTATACCCTTCATTATCCAAACAAGAAACTGAAATAATATTCCTACTCAAATCCGAAACATAGTAACAATTGTTCAAAACAAGTACTAAGCTACTAGGTAAAGTTACATCATATGTCCCTATGGCTAATGCATCAACTCTTTCTCCATTCCCCACACGTAGGTCAACTCACCTTGTTTGAGTAGCTTCCTATTCCTTAGTCCCTGCACATTTAAACAAATGTGAGATCCACATCCGGTATCCAATACCCATGAACTAGAAATAGAAAGGAAAATATCTATCATATAGATACCTGAATCAGAAGCAATCGTATTGCCCTTCTTCGCCTTTAGGCCTTCCTTATAAGCCTTGCAGTTGCGCTTCCAATGACCAACCTCTTGGCAATGGTAGCAAACCGCATCCTTTTGAGATGCCTTGGGAGCCTCTCCGGCAACGGCAACTTTTGCCTTAGGTTTAGCAACACTTGCTTTACCTTTGCCATCTTTCTTGAACCCTTTTCCTTTGTTAACCATTAACACATTTGTCATTCCGGGCTTCTTGATATTCTTCTCTGCGGTTTTAAGCATCGCATGCAATTCCGAGAGATTTTTATCCATGCCACTCATGTGATAGTGCGTTATAAAATGACCATAACTTTCAGGCAATGAATTCAACATCAAATCTGTGGCGAGTTCCAAACTCATCGGATTTCCAAGCCTTTCGAGACACTCAATGTGACCCTTCATCTTAAGGACATGAGCACCAACCGACTGCCCCTCTTCCATCTTGCATGCAGTTAGGGATTTAACCACATCATACCTCTCTTGTCTAGCTTGCACTTGAAACATTTCCTTTAAGCGCTCGGCTAGATCAAAAGCAGCTTCCATATGCTCAAGGTCCTTCTGAAGGGCCTTAGACATGGTGGCAAGCATAAGGCATGTCACATCATTAGAATCATCAACATGTTTCTTGTGAGCATCCTTATCTGCCCTTGAAGCATTGGCAGCAGGTGGAGGTGGAACGGGTTCGTCAAGAACGTACATTTTCTTCTCTTGCCTTAGAACAATTCTTAGGCTTCTGATCCAATCAGAATAGTTTGTACCATTCTCTTCGAGCTTGTCCTTCTCAAGGACTGATCGCAGCGACAGGGGTTGATTATTGTGAGTTGCCATTACTACAATAAAATATGCAAACAATGAAACACATAAGTATCAACACATTTATCATCTAAGAGCAAATAATGTATTTCATAAATACTCCCACTAAATTATACACCTTCGAATACAAACATGTATCATATAATCATAGTAGGCTAAGATTCATATTTCACTTGATTTTGGTTTAACTGAGTCAATGCCCGAAATCAAGCTATTTAGGTAGATAACATCAATCATATCATATATGACTCTTAGATCTTTTATGAGATTTCCTTAGACATCATATGTCAAAAACATGTTTTAAATCTCATCTATGCCTTGGGTCAAATCTCATTTGAAAGCACCAATTAAGTCAAACCTTTTTCAAACGTATGAGACATGGAACGATGCATCTAACTGAGTCAAAACTACATCAACCATTATCTCATCTTGATCACAAATTAAGATATAATAATGCACCCAACTGAGTCCAAACTACATCAAAACACCCTAAAATATCGCAAGAGTTCTTAATGAAGGGATGGCATAAAACTTAAATATTTAGAAGGTTTTAGACATATCAACAAACAGATCAATAACCTATGTGATAAACTAATCATATTAATCCATCATAAATCATGATCAAGGCATATCTCATATTCTTGTTTTTCACAAAAACAAAACACATAAAATCTAGATCTATTTCATATAGCATGGATAGCAATTAATCAAATTAAATCTAGCATTCCAATTTCAATCCTAATCATGATAAGACAGGGCTTTGATACCACTGTTGGGTTTTGGGGTTACAAACGCAGTGAAAAATATTTATACAATAACAAAACCCTAGCCCTTAAATCCGTCTAGCATGAAGATATTAGAAACATGAAATAGATTTACATACCTTAATGCGATTAAGTTTGTTCGAAAACGTATCTTCAAAGCGAATTTCAAAAAACTGTTGATGCAGTTTTTGATCTTCTCCTTGTTCTTACTTGGTAATGAATCAACGATTGAAAGTCTTCAAGCTTTTGGTGATAAAGTAATCACCCTCTATCGGTAATCCACATGCAAACGGACCAAGAACGCTTCTTGTTGGATTGCTAGATGATCCCCGATTGTTAAATCAATATTCAACAATCAATGGCTGTTTGGTAGAATGAATCTATGAAGTTTGATCTTTGATTCGTAATCAAAATCAACCAATTAGTGTTTCTAAAACTCTAATTTTCGTCACCTATGGCTGAGACAAAAGGATTCTATTTATACTTGTTATAAATCCCTAACCTTTAGGGAAAATAGTCCTTTTTCCAAGCCAAAATGGGCTTCCAGCGCTGCCAGGACGAGTCGTCCCCTGGGGCACGAATCGTGAGCACGAGTCGTCCCAAGGGGCACGAGTTGTCCCCTAATGCATGCACTCTGATAGATTCATCCCTGCCTTGGGGAATAGTGGGGCCGAATGGGGACGAGTCATCCCCTCTCGTCCCATAGGGGACGAGTCATCCCTTGAGCCCATAATTCACCCCTTTAGCCATTTTTAATCCGTTCTTTTGTGTGTGACCCTTTAGGAATTATATTTTATGTTGATAGTGAGTTAAAACATCATCCTCAAAAGACATAAGTGACTTCTAGCAAGTCATTATGTCCACCCAATTAAATATAACATCAAAGCTTGATTCCTTGATAGATCAATGCCACAATCCTTTTGCCCATGATGTCAAATTGAACATGAGTCATGGTCCATGTCAACTCATACCGTTCAATGCTTTCTCGATTTCGAATATGTTGATAATCCAAATGCATTTGATCTCTATCAAATCACTTGAGTGTGGCCACACATTTCATCAACATCATACATCGAGGGGCCCAAGCAAACATCTCTCTCAACGAGAGGGACAAATTCCATCTTGACTTATCATTCTTCCCTACAAGAATTCAATCGTGCCAACATAGCCCTTATTGTTATCCGATTAAAAATAGTGTTAGATTATATCAAACACGATGTTCATCATGTGGAAGATGAAGATAATCTCAGGTTCAAAGGATTCAATGACACGACTATTATGAGATTTAATCATGACACATATGACTATTGACCATGTCATAAATCTCATCGGTAGGTCATGTCCAATACTTGTTCTCTAGCAAGTATCCATAAGTGTAATGTGCGTCACATGCATATAATCATCTCCATGATTATCCATTACCAACTTATACTTGTTATTCAAAATAACTAGGGACGCAGTTCAATATAATAAACATGTAAACATATAATGAACCAATTAAACTTTCTATAATAAATGATAAAGACGATTACATAGCGATTTAGATTATAAGTCAAACATAACTAAACGTCTAGGGCATTACACTAACATAAAGTTGGTGGGAAAAGGAAAGAAGAGGAAGAATGGGTGTGAAACGACAAATTCTCCCCTAAAAAGTCATGCATATGGCATTGAAACCTTCTCCGTCAATAATCTAACAAAAATTTAGTTTTTATATTAATTTGCAACAAAATGACAAACTCAGGAATCGGATTGTCCAATTTTCCATGTTGATAATCAAATTGTGAAGGTAATACAAACTTAGGAAACCAAATTGCGAATGGCCCGAAATGACAATCATAAAAGATAAAAGATCATTAAATAAAACAAGAATAAATGAATGTTGTTAAGCAAAAGTTTATTGCACTTATGATATCACGAGTCTATTCGCTCGGATTTGTCTTAAGTTGAAGAAAGTATCATGAGATCATAAAATTATCCAATTATGTTCCCGTGTATTGACCTTGAATCTCTGCTATAGTGGATAGTAGACTTAATCTATTGAACAAATAATGAGTGTTTAAGTAGGATTTATAGATTATTTTTTGTGTTCTTGAGGGCACTAGTAGAGTCTTTCCATGGGAAAACAACATTATCATAGAAATCAAAAGAGTTGACTTGTGTTGACTTCTATTATGGAGTGTATTCACATTGATTTTATGTAATTAATGTGCCTAAAGCATGATTTAATCTGCTATCTATGTAACTAAAGTGCTAGATCTATAATGTCATCCAACCCTAGTGGTAGTTTTTGGGCATTTCCATTGATGATAGTAGTTGTATTGAGTTGTGAATGTTAGTCGCATAAATTATGTTAAAATTAGTTTTTAACAAAGTTCCATTAGGTATTTATTTTTATTGTATGGCTATTGATTCTTATAAGTTAATCTATTGCTAAAATCAGACTTTATTAGGATAGATGGAAGATATATTTAGAGTAAGCTTATTAGAAGTTTTTCTAAAATATCAACCTATAAATGTGTAATCTTATTTGACAAATGGATGTCAAAATGCCTTTATCATAAGAGATTTAGATTAACATAATCCTTAATTCATCCAAACATATGTGAACCTATGAAAGTAAGACATGTTATTGTGCATCATATTTTTTTAATTTATCGATAAATATACACGAGATGTTTATGTTTACCTTTTAACACATAGTTATTTAACGCTTGATTTGTTTAAGCATTTATTAGCTAGCAATGATTGGGATTAAAAAGGATAAGAGTTTAGTGATCTTATGACATATTATTTTTGTTTATTTGATCAATTGTAGAATTATGTGAGAAAATATGAGATACATGTGTAGTTGATGATTACATTTTTTCGCAACAAAATCGGTTGCAGAGCTAAGTACTCGTATGATCATTCAAATTGCTAGGTAGATGCTAATGTAGTACTTTCTCAATATTGTTTGAGAAATTGATTTCAATTTCATCTTTAATTAATGTCTTACAAGTCAGTAACCCTTGTGAGTTACGGAAGGTCTGAAACTCAATTGGAGTATCTATACCTCTTGATTATAACACGATATATGCACAATACTTCCAGTCAGGTCTGAAAATATTTTCCAATAGAAGACATGTGTGCTTCCACAAGGGTTATATTATGTATGGTGAATGACTTTTTGTAATTAATGACACATAGGGTCGCATGAGCTTTTGACATCTCTAGGCATAGGTGGGAAATTGTCTCTACTTAATCAGTTGTGATCATCTGATAGAGTCAAAATGATCTTTGTTCTAGTGGTAAGTGCTTATTCTAGTAGGATCATGCCACTCTATCAAAGAAGTAAATGTAAGAATAAAGAAATCATAGAGATCATAATATTGAGAATAGGTTTCGTTATTGAATAGAATTCATCACAGTTCAAATGATAAGGATAAACCCTATTTATACAAAATAAAGGAAGAGAAGTTGTAACCTATTCTAACCTATTCTAACTGCTAATTGCCTGTTAACATTTAACTGCTAATTGCCTGTTAACTATGAGAAGTTTGTAACCTATTCTAACTGCTCGTATTACTGCTAATATGCCCCCGCAAGATGGACGGCCAGAGGGTAAGTCCAATCTTAGAGAGCAAAAAATGAAACCGAGAACGCGGAAGTGCCTTTGTAAGAGCATCCGCAAGCTGATCATCGCCAGAGATATGAGTCACATGAAGTTTATTACTTTGAACCTGTTCACGAACGAAGTGATAATCAAGAGCAATATGCTTCATTCGAGAATGGAACTGGGGATTGGCAGCTACATAAGTAGCGCCCAGGTTATCACAGTAGATGACTGGTTGCTGAGGAGGTATGACACGCAATTCACATAACAAATTTTGAAGCCATAAAACCTCCGCACTAGTAGCTGCAACTGCTCTATATTCAGCCTCCGTGGACGAACGAGCTAGAGTACGCTGTTTCTTGGAACTCCATGCAAGAATGTTGGATCCAAGATAGACCAAATAACCAGTAGTGGAGACATAGTCCAGCTTATCTCCAGCCCAGTCCGCATCAGTAAACGCATGCAAAATTTCAGGAGAAGATCTGCGTAGAAGTAGACCATGTGAACTAGTACCAACTAAATAACGTAGTATGCGTTTAAGAATACCCCAATGTATGTATGTTGGATGTTGCATAAACTGAGCAAGGCGGTTAACAGCAAATGATAGATCACATCTTGTAAGCGAGAGATACTGTAAAGAGCCTACTAACTGGCGATACTCAGAAGGATTTGGAAGAGGCGTCCCAGTGTTGGCGGTGAGGTATGGGTCTGGTACTAGGGGATTGGGAACCGGCTTAGAATCAGCCATGTTGTATTTGTGAAGCAAATCCATGATGTACTTGTGTTGACTTAAGAATAAGCCTTCTTTGTGAGGAAGAACCTCCACACCCAGAAAATAGGAGAGCGACCCCAAGTCCTTGAGAGAAAACCTGGCTGCAAAGGACTGAATAAAGGATTCCATTAAGGCAGTAGAAGAACCAGTAACAATTATATCATCCACATAAACCAACAGTACAAGGAACCCCTCCGAACGGGAGCAAGTAAAAAGCGATGAGTCAGATTTTGAGTTTTGAAAACCAACTGAAAGAAGATACTGCTTCAACTCTGTATACCATGCACAAGGAGCCTGTTTAAGACCATATAGAGCTTGACGAAGCTTGCAAACATGGGTCGGGTTTTGTGGATCAACAAAACCAGGAGGTTGAGTCATGTACACATCCTCTGATAAGGAACCTTGTAAAAAAGCATTATTAATGTCTACCTGTCGTAAAGCCCAACCACGTGTAACCGCAAGGGACAGAACAGTTCGAATTGTAGCCGGCTTAACCACTGGACTGAATGTCTCTGAGTAATCAATACCCGCCCTCTGATGAAAACCTTTTGCAACAAGTCTGGCTTTGTGACGGTCAACTGTGCCGTCCGGATTATATTTGGTTCGAAATATCCACTTGCAGCCAATGGGGTGTTGGTGCGGAACAGGTGTAACCAGATCCCATGTATGATTTGCAACCAAGGCATCAAATTCAGATTGCATTGCTGTTAGCCAATTGGGAAGTTTGAGGGCCTGGGTGTAAGTAGATGGTTCAGTATCCGGAGTGGTGAGAGTGGCATGAAGGTTTAGTTTGTTGATAGGTTTTCGGATATTATTGCGGAGGCGTGTGAGAGGACCCGTGGGTATGGGAGGTGGGGAGGGAATTGTAGGAGAGGCTGTGGGATCAGTTGAGGTAGTATTTGGCTCAGGAGTAGGTATAGTAGAGGTAGGTGGTGGGGGAGCTATTTGGACAGTGGGAGATGAAGGGGAGGCAAGGTCAGTTGGAGTGTTGAAGAGTAGTGGAACTCGAATTGTGCACCATTCTTCCGGTGTGGGTGTCTGATGGTCAGAGGAAGTGAGGGATTGGAAGGGGAATTGGTGCTCAACAAACTTGACATGGTGCGATGTATAGATTTTGTGGGTTTGGGGATCCAAACAATAGTAAGCACTTTGGGTTGGAGAGTAACCAACAAATACACACGAGATGGACTTTGGATCAAGTTTGTTGGAGGTGTAGGGTCGGAGCCAAGGGTAGCAAAGGCACCCAAAGCTGCGGAGTTTGTGATAATTGGGAGGGTGACCGAACAGTATGAGATATGGTGATTGAAATGCAAGAGTGCGAGAGGGCATGCGATTAATTAGGTAGCATGCAGTGACGAATGCTAGGGGCCAGAATTTGTGAGACATATAAGAGTGAGAGAGAAGTGTGAGCCCAGTTTCAACAATATGGCGATGACGCCTTTCGGAGTACCCATTGTGTTCGGGTGTATGTGGAGGAGATGTGAGATGAGAAATGCCTAGGGACAGCAGAAGAGGATGAAGTCCAATGTACTCACCACCATTGTCACTGAAAATAGTGATGATGGAACGTTTGAAGAATTTCTCCACAAGATTGCGAAAGTTACAAAAATTTGAGTGGCATCATTTTTGTGTTTAAGTGGATATAACCATGTGTATTTCGTGAAATGGTCGACAAAAATGATATAATATTTGTAACCATCATAAGAGAAAGTAGGAGACGTCCAAACATCACTATAAATTAAATCAAGTGGACCTTTAGAAGAAAGTGTATTTTCATTGAATGGAAGTTTGTGACTTTTATTGCAGTCACAAGAATTACAATGAAAATCTAAAGTATGAGGGATATCTAAACTAAAACTAGAACTGAGAAGTTGTAAAATTTGAGAAGATGGATGACCAAGGTGATGATGCCAATTGACTGTGCGAGGAGAGATGGAGACATGAACAACAGGAGGGGACGGATGCCATTCGTAAATGCCTGATCTAGACTTTCCTTGGAAAAGAATTGTGTCCGTATGAAGATCCTTCACAATAAAAGAATCAGGTAAGAATGTGATAGACGCATGATTATCGACACAAAATTTAGAGGTAGACAAGATGTTATGGGAAAGGGACGAAACATGTAGTACTTGATTTAATTTAAGAGAAGAGAAGGGAGAAGGTAGGGAGGCAGTGCCAATATTAGAGATAGAAAGACCTGTTCCGTCACCAATAATGAGTTCCTCCGTGCCATCGTAGGGAGCATGCAGAGAAAGATTATGCAGATCGTTGGTGGCATGATGTGTTGATCCGCTGTCCATTAACCATCCTGGGATTGAAGCTGTATGTGTTTGGGCAGTGTAGGCAGCAGGATTGTTGGTGGTGGGGCCACGGTATGAGTTTCGAGGAGGGGTAGCATTTTGTTGATGCTGTGACTGCTGAGAGGGTGGAGTCAGAAACTGAGCATTTGGAAAGGCCTGTTTGAAGATGTGACACTGATTGAGGAAGTGACCATCAATACGACACCATTGGCATTTACCCTTGTATGGATTTTTAGGGTTTGGGTTATTGTTGCGATTAGGGTTAAATGGGGCTGGTGAGGTTGGCTGAGGAGATGGTGTGTATCCTGTGTTGTGAGATCGGTTGGAAGGGTTTCGAGGTGGTTGTTTGGCCCCATACGCAACAGTTGCAGGAAACGAGGGAACAGAGGAGGAACGATGCTTGAGAGACAATTCTTTGTTGATAAGTTTCTCGTGGAGTTCATCAAATGAGATGGGAGAGTCACGACTTTGTACTACATTGACTACACTGTCATAGTCAGAGTCCTGGAGTTGGTCTAGTACTTTGTCAACCAGATCATCGGGGTCAAGAGGTTTGCCGAGAGAGGAGAGCTGATCGGCACATGTCTTGAGATCATGCATGTAGTCGGTGATTGAGCGAGAATCTTTGGTGATGGATCACAGTCGGTCTTTGATCTGTTTGAGATGCCCTTTGGTAGGATTGGCATATGTCTTGGCTAAGGTAGACCATGCCTCATATGTGGTAGTGCAACGAGAGATGAGCGGAACGAGCGGGGCGGACAAGGAACCAGCCAAGGCACTTAATAGAAGTTGATCCTGACGAAACTAGGTTGTGTAAGTAGGGTTTGGCATTGTTGGTGGAGCAGCAGCGGCGGCGGTGGCTAGGGCAGTTATCTGTGCATCGGTGGCTTCGGCTGGAATGGTGGGGGTGGCAGCAGGGTTGGGAATATTTTTTGGTGGTGCAAGATAGGAACCATCAATGAAGTGATGGAGATCATAACCTTTTAGAGATGCAACAATTTGAGTCTTCCACCCAATATAATTGGTGGAAGTGAGTTTGAGAATGTGGGAGAAGGATACAATTATCAGCGGCTTGGTAGGTTCCGCTGGATTGGGGAGGGTGCAATTTTCGGCCATGGCTAGGGTTTGTAAAAAGTTTTGGATCTTGATGCTCTAGATACCATGGAAGAATAAAGAAATCATAGAGATCATAATATTGAGAATAGGTTTTGTTATTGAATAGAATTCATCACAGTTCAAATGATAAGGATAAACCCTATTTATACAAAATAAAGGAAGAGAACTTGTAACCTATTCTAACCTATTCTAACTGCTAATTGCTTGTTAACATTTAACTGCTAATTGCTTGTTAACATTTAACTGCTAATTGCCTGTTAACTATGAGAAGTTTGTAACCTATTCTAACTTCTCGTATTACTGCTAATAGTAAATGTGTCTCTTTATTGGACACAAGTATAAATGAATGAATGTCTAAGTATGCATAATAATGAACTCTACAATTAAGATTTGAATTTGAAGAGACATCCTCTCTAGTGGTGAGGTTTGTATTCGTTTACCTTATCTTAGTAATGTAGTGATAGAGATATACATAATTTATTGTAGATGGATGTTTACATAAAATTCCTAGAGGAGGGCTAGATAACGAGATTATCATGACATAGTGAAAGGGCTAGAAGTCAAGGGACAAAAGCGTAAAGTGTGTTGCTTTATATGTTCATTTATGATCTCAAATTTAGATAGTGATAAGTTTGTTATGGCCAAGCGTCAACTTTAATCAACTTTGTTATTAAGGAAAAGCATTATATGTGTGTTAAATAGTCCAATATTAAATTTGAGTCTTTCATTATTTATAGACGATATCACTAATTACTAGCTAGGAGCCGTATGGGGATGACTGACGCTAATAAAGAGTAGCTATATGCTTCTATTGAGATGCAAATCTTGAGCGAAGTACATAGTGTGTAAGAAGTCAAGATCATTAAAATATTTTATAAAGACTTCTTAGTTTGTCTTTGAATACTCGCCTTTCACAGGTCCTTGAATGTTTTAGAACGATCTTCATAAGAACTTATAATCATTTCTATAGAATTATTGTGTCTATTCAATCAAATGCCATAATAAAAAATAAATATTAAAAGGGAATGATGACTAGAACTCCATATGAAATGTAGTTAGTTATATGATGTTTCTATTTGTTCTTACTCGAACTAAGCTTTTGTTTTGCTATTGGGATAATAGCGCGTTTCCTGTTTGTTTGACACTTGTCATGCTAATGGGTTGGTGGTTATAAAGGTTGTTGACTACCTATGTGGTACTAAAACTCTAATGAATTATTTTCCAAAGGTGGGGATTTTAACGTAAGAAGTTACACTGACATTTCTCATTTGGAGTAGTTATTTCTTGGTTAATCAAGAAGTATTTGAATATATTTCTTTAATAATCAGAAAACTATATGGTCGATAGAAATTCTTGTAACATCTAGACGGTAAACAAAATGTGAATGGTCGAATAATCATTAATTGTGTGTTTGACTATTTAGAAATTTAAAAGGTATCTCAAGCATCGTAATCAATTGCATTTAGATTATTTCACTAGTTTATTTGTTGCAAGGGTGAATGTAGTTTTAAAATATAATCCTACGTATAATGTGTTGACATACTCTACGATTAAAACTCTCTTGATAACTCTCTTGAGAGAGACTTTTTGATCTTTGTGTAGGATCCAAGGGAATGTAGGATTCTAGTTATTATTTTAGAACACATTGTTGATATTATTATTTTCATTATCGTTTGAATCTAATACATGTTATTTCATCTGTTATTATGTATATGGACAATATGTTTGGGACAATCAAACACAAAAGATACTCAATGAATTGGGATATTAAGAAAATGAGGGTTACTATTTATATTTATGAAGTATTGAAATTATTTACTAAAACAAAAATATGGACAATATGTTTGGGACAATCAAACACAAAAGATACTCAATGAATTGGGCCGGCAAGGCAATCCCACTGTGCGTTGGAGTGCACACAGACACGATTATGATCGATCCCATGTTATTGCATTAGCCTTAGGCACAAACTCACTAAAATACTAAATGATTGTAATTATTGAAAAAAAAAACCATCGGTTGTAATGACGTGCAAGTCGGTAAGATGAGAACATGGGCCGCACGTCTATATACATCACATACATACATTTATACACTCCCTCCTCCGTACCCCGTCTCACTAACAATTACCCCGTCTCACTAACAATTACCCTGTCTCACTAACAATTACACACTCATTATTTGCACGAATTAAGTAAATTATTAGTGAATTAAGCCATATTATGAGTATTAAAAGTGATATAGAATCGAAAAAATGGGATAAGAAATACTTATTAAGTTGTTATTGTGAGTATGTCATGTGAATTTCATTAATATAAAAGTTATAACACCCTACACAAAAAATGTGCGATTTGTAGTGGGAAGTGAGCATATAACAATATATTCATTCCAAAAAGGTTTGTTATAGTTCAAATTTATCATCAATTCAATTGAATTTTGACGATAATGGTATAAAAACCTAATTATTTGTATATAATTTTAAAAGTTGTTATTTATTCACTATTAAAATTGCTATTTGAACGGAATAAAAGTGACGGCCAGACCCAACGAATGAAGCCCAATATTTTAGATATCACCAAGACTCAATTATTGACTGGGCCGGGCCAATTGCTACGATACCAACGACCCATCATCGATCAGTCGACCTAGTTCATTGTCCGACCATCCGTGGTCCCGACCTAGCTTCGTCTGACATACGATCATAAACTTGTACAATTCATATCAAGCCAAGTCACAAAGTCAGGTCGCCCTTGACCATTCAAGCGACCTCGACCTACCAACACGTGCGCCAACCCACATCGTTATTTGTAACCGCCTCCTACTTTCTCGGAGTCAGTTACGCCAACATTATTCCCATGATTCTAGGGATTCAACACGATTCTACATCAACACTATAAATACCTTACAACATCCAACGTTCAAAGATAATGTCTTATTTGCTATTTGAGTATTACGTTATTCAATTCAGTTTATAAGCCTAATACACGTTATCTCATCATCACGCCGGATGGTCTTAGCCGGAGGCCAACCCGGCTAGTCGTTTATTCGTGATTTCAGGTCACATTGGCTGGAGATCAACCTAACTGCTGGACTAAGGCTGATCTGAAACGTTTCCTGCATCATTAGTTTGGTTTCATTGCCGGGAAACGATAAACGCTCGACCTTGAAACTTTACTCAAACCACAAACATGGTGTCCGATAGTCATACTACAACTTCCTCTAGTGATCCAATGCTTGGGAATACTGTAAGAAACGCTGAGGCAGGTACTGGTCGCACTGCAAACTTGCCTCCTCCTCCACCAGGCAATCCCACTAGGAGAGCTACTCGTTCCAATAGCGTAGCCGACGGTGCAGGTTTGCAAGATGGCAAATGGCAGAAAAGGCCTATGCCTAACAAAGGGGAGAGCCACCAGGTTAAGAGAGTCCAAATGGGTCGAACAGTTGCAGGCGACATTGCAAGTCCCTCAACTACTCACCCTAGTAGGAAGGATATTATGTTGGAGCGAGCTAGGATACTACGGAGCTTGCTCGATGTACAAGACGAACTACTTGAGATGCCTGAGTCTCCTAACAAGGATGATAGGAGATCGCAAAGAGTAGCTCCATCTCTCACTTCTCACAAGCGAACTAACGGAGGTCCTAGATCGTCTGGTGAACAACTGAGGATTGGGATGCCTCCTCCCTCCCATATTTCCATAGACCCGACTGACGATCAAAGGGATAGGCTCAACCAGCAGAGGGAACAAGAAGCTGACTCAGCTCAGAGGAGGAGGCTCGAAGCTGACAGGGCTCGACGTAGGTCGCCCTCAAAGGGAGAAAGATTGTTGTCCTGTCAGGAAAAGAGAGAGGTGACACCCCCACGGAATGAAAGATAGTGGACCTTCTCTAGAAGGGAGCCCCACCGGGAGGAGAGATAAAAGTCTAATACTGTCTCCCAACAAAGGAGCGACCTAGATGCTAGGGAGCTTCTCAACTTGAAAAGAAGGTTGGATAACATGGAGGCAGACAGGAAGGAGACCGATGGGAAGGTTGAACGAAATTACAGTACTCTTCGACCACTGTCCCAGGATATGCTTGACCAAAGGCCTCCCGTGGGTTTTAAATTGCCCGTGTTAGACAAATATTCAGGCGCGACCAATGCCTTAAATCATATGCAGCATTTTGAGGCCACAATGTGTTTGGTCTCCTCTAAGGATGACGTGCTGTGTAAGGCACTAACCAGCACCTTCATAGGTGTAGCACTAACTTGGTTTCGTGGCCTGACCACTGGTTGAATCACCTCATGGGAGTAGATGAGGAAAAAATTCTTTGACAGATTCCTACGGTTGGGGCCCGTAAGAAGACAGTGACCGACCTAAACAATATGGCTCAAGGTAAGACAAAAAGTACCATGAGTTATTTCACACGGTTTAAGGAGTTGGTCGACCAGATCGAGAAGACCTCACAGATAGGGAGGTCATCTACTGTTTCAGAAATGGAGTGTCCTCTCCTGATTTGGATTACGAGCTCCAGGTTAGGAGGGCGACCACAATGAAGGAACTGTTTGAGAGGGCCTATGATGTGGCCGTGGCTGAGGAGAGAAAGGAAAGGAAGAAAGACAATGGCTCAAAGCATTCTGAAGCCGGTGAGTCAACAAAAGGGGGTTCGGTGAAAAAACAATGACGATAAGGGGAAAAACAGAACTAGGGCGACAGAAAGAGTCCCTGAAAGCTTCACTCCACTGACAGTAAGTCGGACTAAGATTATGAACACAGTTGACCTAGGTCCTCCAGGCCCAATGAATGCTCAGAATAAATTCAGAAAGGACAATGGTAGGTACTGCGAGTACCACAAGGACACCGGGCATACCACGGAAGAGTGTATGAGTCTGAAGAGAATCATCTGAAAGTGGGTGAATGAAGGAGGTTTGATAGGTTTATTAAGGGAGATCGACCTGCCAGAGGTGTGCCAGAGCCGAGGCAACCTAGGCTGACTTTGGGAGTGATTTCTGAGGAGACGAGCAACACTGCCCTTAAACACAAAAATTTTCAGTTAAGTAAAGCTCCCTATGTGCTACCTAGGAGCTGCCGAGGCAACCTAGGCTGACTTTGGGAGTGATTGCTGAGGAGACAAGCAACACTACCCTTAAACACAAAAATTTTCAGTTAAGTAAAGCTCCCTATGTGCTACCTAGGAGCTGTGTGAAAAATGAGGTGATCAGTTTCTATCCATACGAGCTGGCTACCAGCATGACTGCTATGGAACAAATTTTGGTGATTCCGGGGTTGATCGAAGACTGCACGTCAAGTAAAATATCGATCGACATGGGGGCCTGCGAAGATATTCTCTACTACAAAACCTTCTTGGACATGGGACTGACAGATGCTAGGTTGTCACCTTACTCAGGTCGACTGGAAGGTTTCACTAACCACAGGGTTGATGCCAAGGGACAGATCGAGCTGGAGGTCGACATTGGACAGCACCCTTTGAGGATAGTGGCCAAGGTAACATTTATAGTAATTGACGTTATAAGTGATTACCATGCTATCTTGGGTTTCCCTGGACAGGTCCCTCTAGGGATGGTGCCTTCAATCCCCCACCAAAGGGTCAAATTCCCCACCATGCTAGGAGTGGGGTGCATTCTGAGCATAGCTAGGGAGTACCTGGATCATGTGCTACAGTCCAAGAAAAAGAGGGAGTTGGAGATTGATACCCCGGAAGCGAGCTAGAAGTTCTCTAAATCCGTCACCACTACTTCCAGACTATCTACGATCAGGTGTGTAGAAGAGGCGACCTATCCCTCACATGACCACGTCATGACTGAGGTGACACGTCCCTATGAAAACACTTTGGTCACAACAGATTCAGTTTTGGTCGACCAGATCATCATAGGCAACCTATGCCTCCCAGTCAACCAAAACTCAGGGGCCTCCAACGGGGAAATAGCTGCTGAGCTAGATGACATGATTGAAGTGGAAGCTCCGCACTTGGGAGATGAGGAAAGCAGAAGGGTCAGAGAGATAATTATTGAGACCCTACAGTTCAGAGACGGCCCAGAACTGGAACCCGTTGACGAGCTGGAAGAAATAGAGGCCAATCCCTTCTAACCCGACCAAAAAATCAGAATAGGGAGACAACTGTCACCAGAAGAAAGGGTGGAGATAGTCGACCTGTTGAAGGAAAGCACATATGTCTTTGCCTGGAGAGTAGAAGACATGAGGGGCATCAAGGAGGATGTCACAGTGCATCGTTTGGAGGTCAACCTCACCATCAAGTTCAAAAGCCAAAAGCTGAGAATTTTTGCTACAGACAAGGAGGTGGTCATCAAACAAGAGGTAAACAAAATCCTTAGTGCATGTATCATCAAGGAGGCGTCCTACACTACTTGGCTGGCAAACGTAGTGATGGTCAAGAAGGACAATGGAAAGTGAAGGATGTGTGTCGACTTCACCGACCTGAATGTACCTTGCCCAAAAGACAGCTACCCACTCCCACGGATTAACAGGTTGGTTAACTCAATAGCCGGGCATGCCACCCTCAGTTTCCTCGATGCTTTCTCGGGGTACCATCAGATCAGAATGCATGAGGATAACATAGAAAAGACTGCCTTCCAAGCTGCTGGAGGAGTATATTGCTACACGAAGATGCCATTCGGGCTGAAGAATGTTGGGGCTACCTATCAAAGGATGGTGAATAGAGTCTTTGCTAGTCAGATTGGTCAAAACATGGAGGCCTACATTGACGACATGGTCATCAAAACCAAGTCTGAAAGTCATGTGGTCGACCTAAGGGAAAATTTTGCCAATCTACGAGCAAACGAATTTAGCCATTTGTTTCCTATGGTTTAAATGATCATATGAAAATAAATTAGAAGAAGTTTGAGAACACGTACCTTGATTGGGTTGTTGCACAAATCCTTGCAATTGTGCTTGCTTCGAATCTATGGCATATTCTCAAAGATGATGGTTTCTTATATGTCGATCCATAGTACCGTATCCACCACCTTTAGAGAATGAAAAAGTTGTTTCACTCCCCTTTGGACAATAGTTACATATTGCCGTGAAATTCCTATCCGTGCCATCATTGACGGTGCAAAATTTGGAACTTCTTCTAGCACTTCGTCGCCTTCATTCCATTCCCCCCACAAATTTTCATTTGCTCCCGCAGCTCCCCCTTCAAAATAGAGACCTTCGGGATCAACAAATGATGGTCGTGGTTGATCAACAAATGATGGTCGTGGTTGATCAACAAGTGATGGTCGTGGTCGATCAACACATGATCGTCGTGGTGGATCAACAAGTGATGGTCATTGTGGATCAACACATGATCGTCGTGGTGGATCAACAAATGATGGTCATGGTGGTGCTTGGGGTTGGGGTGATGAAGATGAGACTTTCTCCTTACCGGATTTACTCTTTTGGCTTGTCAATTTTTAAAGGAAATTACTCATGATGGAAAAAATATGTCGTAGAGAGAAATGAAGATGAAAGGAACTAAGGTTGAAAGTCTTGAATCAGATTATTTTCATTTGAAAGAGTTGAGATAGATAACTGAGTTTTAATGAAGTAATTTATTTGGAGAGGGAAATAGTATTTATAGTTAGGAAATTTAATTAGGATAACAAAAATATATATATATTTTTTTGAAGTCTGAAAAGTCGTCCAAAATAGTAGTCAAAACGGTCATATTTGGTCAAATTCCCGTTAGTTAACGGGAATAAACGGTCAAAAATTAAATTTCTAACGGGTATAAAATGGCTTGTCAATGTTTTGTTCTTAGCAAGGACTTTAACTTTATCTTTAAGAACATGCATTGCATTGTTTGTTCATTGTTGCATTCATTTCATCTCATCTGACATGAAAAAAAGAAAAGGCAATAATGGATGGGATGGGACTATGGGGAGTACTGACTAAGTGACTAGGGAGGGAGTAGGGAGTACGAGTAGGGACAGGGAGGGAGTCACCCTCAACCTCACTCAGTCACCTGCACACACACATGACACACCACACACACACACACACACGCGTGTCTATTATTCACTATTGGCCGATTCTTTACACCGGTTCCGGGTAACGGTTCACGGTTCCGGTTCGAAGAACCGGCAGTTCACCAGTTTTGGTACCTCCGACCCTGAACTGGACTGCCTGAGTCACGGTTCCGGTTACTCTGGTTTTTCCCCGGTTTGCTCCGGTTCCGGGCTTTTCCGGTCCGGTTTGCCGGTTCCGGTCCGGTTTGGTCATCCCTAACATGACGAAGTAAACTTGGTGGCTATGTCTTGACAAAAAGTCTGGTATGAATGAGCTAATTCTACTATAATCAACTTAGTCCTATCACAATTCAGTGTGGCAGCCCACAAAATTGCTATTTTTGAAAGATTATCAAAATTCCGTAACAGAAAAACATTAGCATTTCATTCCCATGTGACATTCTTGTGATAGATGAGACGAAGAATGGATTCAAGATAGGCTACAATAGTGGGGGTAAACTTTAGTAGTCAAGGGTTATCTAAGTAGGAGTAAAACCAAATTTAGGGTATGCAACTTTAGTTGTTGGGTAGGAGTGGAGACGAAGTTGGGTTAGATGATCAAGAAACACCAAAAAGAAATAATCCCAAATTTTAGGATCAATTTCTAAAAAGATGGGAACAAAACATGATGTTAGTCATTGTACAAAATCAGGTATAATTAAATGGAGAAGTGGATCTGTAATTTTATGCGATTGACATATGCCTTTTATATTGAGTTTTTTTCTTTTTACTTTGCGATTGACATATGCCTTTTATATTGAGTTTTTTTCTTTTTACTTTCTCTTTTTAGATGAGATTGCCATTTTCCTCTTGCTCTGTGTATTTATTTATTACTTCATATATGGATGGTTATGGTTTCTTCTCACAGTTGCCCCCAATTCTTGACAGCCAGATCATTTACTGGATGATGGTAATTCCGAAGAATAAAAAACTTGGTTTGGAGAGGGCTGAAAAAGGATCTTATTTATTCCAGTCACTCCTGTCTAGCAAGGCACTTCTAGCATTTGGTTCTGATTGGCCAGTGAGAATCATTGTGATCCCTTTTCTTACTCGATTAATACACTTGATAAACTAATAAACTGCTTGTTGCAGTAATATCAACTTGTCACTGTCATTATTCAGGTAGTAGATATTACTCCTTTGGGTAGCATAAAGACGACAATCAAAAGGGTACCTCGTTGTTGGAGTAAAGCTTGGATTCCAGCAGAATGTGTTAAGCTGACAGATGCCTTGACTGCGTAAGATCGCATTAAGTTCTGCTGTTCCCTTTTTGATGTATTGTAATTATTCTTTTAGGGGGCGTTTGTTTTTGTATTTTCAGCCTTGTTTGCCTCTTAACACTTATTCATTAAGATGATTAGAGAAATAAGTGTGTTTTTTTTTTTTTTTGAAATAAGGCTTGTTAGGCTCTTAAAGTCCTCTTAATTTTAAGTGGTTAAAATATTGCTGAATTGCCTCTGAAAGCCTCTGAAAGCCACTGTTTCATATTTGGTTTTGGTTAATTTTTTTTAAACTGTTTACTTTTTATACTGCATTTACGTTTTTTTTTTATATATTTTTTTATTTTTTAACTGTTTCAGATAATGAATTCAGATAGAAAATCAAACAACTTATCCAATTCAGAATTCAGTTTTCAGTTGCTGCCTCTTAATCATTCAGCCATTTTCAGAACTGAAATCAGATTTCAACACTTATCACTTAAAAAAAAACAAAAACCCCCTTAGTTAGAAATCCCTCTCTAAGATGATTAAGTTTAAGAAAATACAGTTAAATGATACTCCCTCTGTCCCACTTCAATTGAGCCATGACATCTTTGCACGCTTTTTAAGATTTTTTTTTAAAAATGAGTAAAGAATTGAAAGTGGGTAGAAGATTAGAGGAGAGAGAATGTAAAAGTTAAAAACATTTAATAGGAGAGAGAATGAGTGGGAGGAATAGTAAGTTAATGATTAGTTTTTTTTGTAAATATGTTAAAATTATAAGGGTATAATGAATGGTTATTTTTGTAAATATATAAACATTATGAGGGTATAAATGTCTGAAACACTGTTCACTTCTTTCCATTTATGGAATGGCTCATTTGAAGTGGGACGTTCCAAAAAGGAAAGTGGCTCAATTGAAGTGGGACGGAGGGAGTATATTATAATTATCATGGATATAAACTAATTTATTCCCAAATCCCAATGCGGAAGTGTTAACCCGGGAACATAAGTAATGTTTTGGTCAAATTTCAACAAGTGTTTTTGATGATAAGAAAAATGACTAAAGTGATATGAATCAGGGTACAATGATTATCGAGTTGAATAGAAATGAACACAAGGTATTTGTTGACTAGGAAAAGCCATTGAACAACTTGTTCGCCGGCATAAAACCCCGGGAGGTTTAGGAACCTGCCTTGACCAAAAGTTTACTAAATATTGAGGAGATTACAGAGCTATGAGCATATGCAAGGGAGCTTAAGCTAGTGAAAAAACGTGTGTGCAAAATACAGTGTTTTCCCTCTTTTATACCTCAAATAACGGCTAATTTACAAGGAGAAAAAATAGGCCTAGAATCTCGGATAAGAGGTTGATCTCGTTGAGACATTATCGCCATTTTTTTGATTGAGGGGATAATGATCCGTTGCTGGGTATTTGCATGGTGAGACGTCTTTGAATTGGTCTTCAATTACTTTGACACGTTCCCTGAAAAATAGGGTTAACGTAACAATAATTCAACCTGCAAACGATCAAGATGTAATAGAACAACTCAAGTTGTTAGTACCAAGATTCTAGGTGCAAGTTGTAAACAAGTTGATTTAAAAACGTAGGGCCCAACAATTGCCCCCAAACTTTTTGAATTTAAAATGAAGAATATAAAGAGACAAAAAATTTAAAAAGTTTGCCAGAAATGAATGTGATGCACGGCGGTTTTAAATGAAAAGGTTTTGATGGGACGGTTTTGAAGATTTCCAAAGCAAAAGTCATGATTGTTTAGACTCCCAACCGCTGCCAACCTCTCCCTTAAATAAATAAGACTCCTCCCCCAACTCTCCCTTTCACAGAATCAAAAAGGTAGCTTTCAAGGAGGTCTTCGAGAGGAATAACCAAGGAAGGAGACCGGAGAGAAAATCAAGTAGGAATTTTCCGGTGAGTTTCTCTTTTCCTTTTCAATTTTCTCTTTGATTTCTTGCTCAAGTTGTAAAAATGGGAAGAAAAAAGGTGAGTATAATCGAAAGTAACGAGGGTTTGCCTGAGGGTTTCTTGACTCAAAACATGTTGAAAGACCCGGACAAAGAAAAATGTTTGATTCCTCAAGCCAACTTAGAAATCATTAAGAAAAACCACGCTATGCCATATGAAACCGTCTTTTTCACCCACCCTGACTTAACCTCTGAATGCTATTCTCCCGATTGGGTGTGCTTTCCCGAATATCCCTTTGTTATTGGCCTAAAATTTCCCTTCCCAAAGTTAATTACTAGGTTTTTTGTTTCCTCAAAACTCAACTATGCCCAAATCATGCCTCAAGGCTGGAGGTGCTTGCAAACCCTAGTTAGGTTAAATGCGGAGACTGAGTTGGAAGTTGGTTTAGAAGAATTCGCTTATACAACTGAGATTAGGGGATTTGGCCCTGGGAGATTTGGTTTTAGGGTTAAGACTGGTGGAACCCCTTTTTTGAATGATAACTGTGATCCTGCTGATAGAGGTTGGAGGAACAAATTTTTCTTTGCAAGGAGAAATACCCTGGTTTCGGAGGAGGGTGCAATTTCCAAGTGGAGGTCTCAAGGTAGTATAGATAATTTTTCTTACTCTATTAATGTTTCTTAACATTCTGCTAACTAACCACTTGAATTTCCTTTGGCGTAGTTGCTAAGCTGAGCGTGCTTTTTGCTCATAAAGATGAAACAGAGGTGAATGTGAGAAAAATCTACGAGTTGGATCCATCAGTTAGGAGTTTCAAAGCCTTTCCTGTCCTATTCTCTGCAGATTTAGAAGAAGAACTTAACCCTGAAGAAGCTCTACCTGATCCCATCAAGATGTCCACAGGTTTGACAAACCTCTTAAAGTTTTTTCCTATCTCCAATTTATTCTAGTCCTTTCAAGTTGTTTTAATACTATATCCCTTTGTCGCAGCTACTCGTTCTAAGACCTCTGTGAGCGTTGCGGACCTACTGGCTGAAGCTAAGGCAAAGATGATTGTGAAGAAAAATAACAAGCCCCCAACTCCCCATTCTGCAGTATCTAGCTCTGAAGCAAAAGTGTCCAAGAAGAAGGAGGAAACCAAGAAGAGGAAATTTACAGAGGTTGAAGCCACAGATGTGGGTGGAGATTTGAATGTGGAAAAGACAAGAGAAAAGTTTAAAGCTGCGATGACAGAGTTTATCGACAAGGTAAAATAAAGAGACTTTGAACCTTATACAAAAGAATTCATAGGGAATTAACACTTCTTTTTCACAGGTTTCAGAGATCATGATTCCTATTATGGATCAAGTTGATATTTTGAAGATCAAGGCGGCCAAATGTAGCCACGAAGCTGAGGAAAGAAAGAAAGAAACCAAGAAGTATGCTGATGAGGTGGTAAAACTGAAGAAAGCTAATGGGACTTTGGAGAAGGAGTTGGCAGCTGTTTATGCTGAGAAGGCGAAAGAAAATGAAGCACATGTGAAGGAGCTTGATGCATCAAAAGAAGATTTTAAGTTCAATGTCACCAAGACAGTGTTGGAGGCAAGGATCCAACTTATGGAGGAGTTTAGGAATGGATAAGCTACAACTTAGGATGTGGAGGAGGAGAAGAGAACTTTAGAATGTTTCATTGGTGAACCTGTAGATGGAGAAGAGGTAGACTCACCGGCCCTTGAAACTATTAATCAACTGGTTGAAGATGCTAACAACATTTTGAGTACCGCAGTGGTTACTCAAGCTGAAGAAAAGGATCAAGAGAAGGAAACAAACACAACACCAGCGGCAGCAGGCCAAAATGTTTGAAAAATTTGAAAGTTTTTAAGGAGTTTGGAAGGAACAAAACAATTTCTTTTTTGCTTTTATTCATCATACCTCTGTTGGTATGCACAAAAATGGGGGGTATGTCCCCAAAATAAGGTTATTTTGGTATGTAATGGCTCATAAGAGCCCAAACAATTTATTTGGGGGTACTAGGTTGTGTAACGAATGTGTACCCGATTTTTGAAATCAAACGGAGTCGCCACACCATTTTTATTTTAAGGGCCAAAACTTTGAAAAATGCCCGAGATTAGAGATTTGGATTCGGAGGTCACGTTACACGCCGGGAAGAACGTTAGTGTTCACCCGGAATGCCTCGTAAAACGAGTCTTCCAAGCATTAAAAACCATTTGTGTGTGTGTGTGTGTGTGTTTTGGCCAAAATAAGTTCAAACTGAGAAGTAAAAATTGGGAACTCTTTAATAGTCTTTGAACAAATCCCCTGATTTTTGGTGTGATTTTTGGATTGAGTTTTGGGACTCAAAAGATTTTTCGAAGTTGAAAACCAATTCTGCCAGAATGAAAAAGGCAGTGGACACTTGATTTTGAAATGGTTTTAAGGGCTTAAAAATCTCAGAATCTGGGGAAAGTCCGAGAATTAAAGTTGTTCAAAACACCTTAGATAAGGTTCTGTAAAAGAACTTTCCCATTTGGAGGTGATTTGATAGACCAAAACCTTCTGGAAATCTCAGATATGAAATCTGGATTTCCAGAGACTGAGGAACTGACCTTTAAACGAAAATTTGAAAAAGGGAGTTTTACTCACGCAAAAAATAGAGTAAAAATATTTCTAGAAAGCTATGGATGTTGGCTACAAAAAGTATTTTGTAGTCAACACCAAATTCCAAGTTTATGTATGTCCAAAAAATTAGACTATGGACAGAGGTCTTAGAGAAAGGCTACTGGACAGCAACTTCCTCATGAAGAAAAACATGGTTTTAAAAGGTGTTTGGCATCCATGCTTGTCCCCATTTCCTTAGGCTTTGATTAGTAGTCACTAGACATTTTAGTGGTGATCTACTATATCAAGCCATCCTTAGGGTACATTAGGACTTAAGCATTTCATTTGCTTGGGAAGGGAAATTTTATCCTTTGAAATCAAGATTTGATGTATGAAAATGATTTTTAGGGTTTTGAAAACATGTTTGCAAGTAAGTAAAAATACTTTGAAAGTAATGTTGATCCTTGTAGAGGATCATCCATGGAGATGAACTTCCATGGTGATCCTCTTGGATCTAGGGCAAGAAGATGAACAAACTACATTTTGGAGTTTGAAAATGCATGCATGGATGAGAGAATTTTAGGGTGAGGAGAAGGAGGTTATACCTATCTTCTTTGTGTTTTGTGTTTGAATGGATTCAAGGCTTGAATGTGTTTAGGGTTTGAATGTGTTTAGGGTTTGTGATTAGAGTTGGTCAAAGAGAAAACAAATAGATAACAATGAAGTCCTCTATGTTTTCTCTCTAATCCTCCTCCTAAGGGGTGATTTAAGCTTGGGCTTGTGTGTGTATGAGAATGATTTGAGAGTATTTTGAGTGAGTGGGATTTGGGAAAGATTCAAGAGAAAATGGTGGCAATTCAAGTGAATTCCCACTGTTTTCTCCCTATTTTTTGCCAAGGTGCAGTTGTAAAATGTGTTGTTGCTCCTTATTTCTGTGACTGAAGGGCT
This sequence comes from Adenophora triphylla var. japonica, assembly GCA_022495995.1. Taxonomy (NCBI): domain Eukaryota; kingdom Viridiplantae; phylum Streptophyta; class Magnoliopsida; order Asterales; family Campanulaceae; genus Adenophora; species Adenophora triphylla. The sequence continues at coordinate 69,722 of JAFEMH010005878.1, read as the reverse complement.
CAATTTATAGGCACTCTGAAATTACATAGATGTCCGCGCGGATGGGTTCGTAGGCGTGCACTGTTCATTAAATGCTGCTCCAGGCTTTGGACAGGAAGAATAATTTTCAAATTAAGCAACCAGAAAATGTTCCAGCCACTTCTATTTCGGGTTTTTGACCTTTCTTTTACTTTTTTGATTATTTTCTATGGTTTATCTTTAAATGGCAATCCCTAATCTACCCTCACTTTGTTAGGAATGTTAGGAATTGTTAGAAATGTTAGAAGTGTTAAAACTTTCGTTAATTTTCTAACGAAAATACTAACAACTCAAATTGGAGCACTTACAGTAGCCCCTCGGCGACGACGCTTTCGAAGGAAGCGGGGTCGTCGATAAGAGTAAGGCTCCATATTTGACAGGATGATCAAGTGATCGAGTGGCTGGACCTAGCGATAGGCTACCTACATATCCCGAATGGGAATCAAGCTGACCGTAGTTCGGGTCTTTGACCCTGGAATGACTATTTTGAGGCGTCAACCTGGTGAGCGAGTTCTGTAGTCGATTGCTGAGAGAAACTCTGCTGGGGATAAGAGGTGACCATTTTTGGTCTGATGGTTGAAGTTGTATATCCGCTCTGCCGGGGATAGGAAGGACCATTTTTGGTCTGATGGCTAGAGTTGTATATCCGCTCTGCCGGGGATAGGAAGGACCATTTCCGGTTTGTTGTATATCCGCTCTACTGGGGATAAGAATGACCATTTTCGGTCTGATGGCTGGAGTTGTATATCCGCTCTGCTGGGGATAGGAATGACCATTTTCGGTCTGATGGCTGAACCTAATGATAGGCTACCTACGTATCCTTAAGAGGAATCAAGCCGGTCGTAGTTCGGGTCTTTGGATGTTGACCCTGGAATGACTATTTTGAGGCGTCAACCTGGTAATGATGGCGCTTTAGGTGCCTCAGACCTTAAAGATGATGGCGTTTTAGGTGCCTCGGACCTTGATAATGATGGCGTTTTAGGTGCCTCAAACCTTGATGATGGCGTTTTAGGTGCCTCGAACCTTGATGATGATGGCTTTTTAGGTGCCTCGGACCTTGATGATGATGGCGTTTTAGGTGCCTCAGACCTTGGAGACGGCGTTTTAGGTGCCTCAGACCTTGATTTGAAATGTTTTCCCTTAATGGTTTGGGATGGTGGACTTCGTCTGCTGCCGAAGGAGAGGGTGACCGTTTTGGTCGGGTGGCTGGACCTATGGTAGGCTACCTACGTATCCATAAGAGGAATCAAGCGAATCGTAGTTCGAAAGCTGCTAGGGATTTTGTTGGCTTTCGTCGGGATTTCGTCAACTTCGCTGGGGATTTTTTTAGCCTTTCCTGGGGAAGACGGGCTTACGTTTTACTGCCGTTGATGAAATTGATGAAAGAAACGTGATTCCGTTATCTTTCTCGGGGAAATCAGACTTACGTTTGACTGCCGTTGATGATTTTGATGAAAGAAACGGGATTCCGTTATCTTTCTCGGGGAGATCGGACTTACGTTTGACTCGCTCGTTGATGATTTTGATGAAAGAAACGGGATTCCGTTATCTTTCTCGGGGAGATAGGACTTACGTTTGACTGCCGTTGATGATTTTGATGAAAGAAACGGGATTCCGTCATCTTTCTCGGAGAAATCGGACTTACGTTTGACTGCCGTTGATGATTTTGATGAAAAGAAACGGGATTCCGTTATCTTTCTCGGGGAGATCGGACTTACGTTTGACTGCCGTTGATGATTTTGATAAAAGAAACGGGATTCCGTTATCTTTCTCGGGGAAATCGGACTTACGTTTGACTGCCGTTGATGATTTTGATGAAAGAAACGGGATTCCGTTATCTTTCTCGGGGAGATCGGACTTACGTTTGACTGCCGTTGATGATTTTGATGAAAGAAACGGGATTCCGTTATCTTTCTCGGGGAGATCGGACTTACGTTTGACTGCCGTTGATGATTTTGATGAAAGAAACGGGATTCCGTTATCTTTCTCGGGGAGATCGGACTTACGTTTGACTGCCGTTGATGATTTTGATGAAAGAAACGGGATTCCGTTATCTTTCTCGGGGAGATCGGACTTACGTTTGACTGCCGTTGATGATTTTGATGAAAGAAACGGGATTCCGTTATCTTTCTCGAGGAAATCGGACTTACGTTTGACTGCCGTTGATGATTTTGATGAAAGAAACGGGATTCCGTTATCTTTCTCGGGGAGATCGGACTAACGTTTGACTGCCGTTGATGATTTTGATGAAAGAAACGGGATTCCGTTATCTTTCTCGGGGAGATCGGACTTACGTTTGACTGCCGTTGATGATTTTGATGAAAGAAACGGGATTCCGTCATCTTTCTCGGAGAAATCGGACTTACATTTGACTGTCGGGATTCCGTTATCTTTCTCGGAGAGATCGGACTTACGTTTGACTGCCGTTGATGATTTTGATGAAAGAAACGGGATTTCGTTATCTTTCTCGGGGAAATCGGACTTACGTTTGACTGCCGTTGATGATTTTGATGAAAGAAACGGGATTCCGTCATCTTTCTCGGGGAAATCGGACTTACATTTGACTGCCGTTGGTGATTTTGATGAAAGAAACGGGATTCCGTTATCTTTCTCGGGGAAATTGGACTTACGTTTTACTGCCGTTGATGATTTTGATGAAAGAAACGGGATTTCGTTATCTTTCTCGGGGAAATCGGACTTACGTTTTACTGCCGTTGGTGATTTTGATGAAAGAAACGGGATTCCGTTATCTTTCTCGGGGAAATTGGACTTACGTTTGACTGCCGGTTATGATTTTGATGAAAGAAATGGGATTCCGTTAGGAGTTTCAAAGCCTTTCCTGTCCTATTCTCTGCAGATTTAGAAGAAGAACTTAACCCTGAAGAAGCTCTACCTGATCCCATCAAGATGTCCACAGGTTTGACAAACCTCTTAAAGTTTTTTCCTATCTCCAATTTATTCTAATCCTTTCAAGTTGTTTTAATACTATATCCCTTTGTCGCAGCTACTCGTTCTAAGACCTCTGTGAGCGTTGCGAACCTACTGGCTGAAGCTAAGGCAAAGATGATTGTGAAGAAAAATAACAAGCCCCCAACTCCCCATTCTGCAGTATCTAGCTCTGAAGCAAAAGTGTCCAAGAAGAAGGAGGAAACCAAGAAGAGGAAATTTACAGAGGTTGAAGCCACAGATGTGGGTGGATATTTGAATGTGGAAAAGATAAGAGAAAAGTTTAAAGCTGCGATGACAGAGTTTATCGACAAGGTAAAATAAAGAGACTTTGAACCTTATACAAAAGAATTCATAGGGAATTAACACTTCTTTTTCACAGGTTTCAGAGATCATGATTCCTATTATGGATCAAGTTGATATTTTGAAGATCAAGGCGGCCAAATGTAGCCACGAAGCTGAGGAAAGAAAGAAAGAAACCAAGAAGTATGCTGATGAGGTGGTAAAACTGAAGAAAGCTAATGGGACTTTGGAGAAGGAGTTGGCAAACTGCTTATGCTGAGAAGGTGAAAGAAAATGAAGCACATGTGAAGGAGCTTGATGCATCAAAAGAAGATTTTAAGTTCAATGTCACCAAGACAGTGTTGGAGGCAAGGATCCAACTTATGGAGGAGTTTAGGAATGGACAAGCTACAACTTGGGATGTGGAGGAGGAGAAGAGAACTTTAGAATGTTTTATTGGTGAACCTGTAGATGGAGAAGAGGTAGACTCACCGGCCCTTGAAACTATTAATCAACTGGTTGAAGATGCTAACAACATTTTGAGTACCGCAGTGGTTACTCAAGCTGAAGAAAAGGATCAAGAGAAGGAAACAAACACAACACCAGCGGCAGCAGGCCAAAATGTTTGAAAAATTTGAAAGTTTTTAAGGAGTTTGGAAGGAACAAAATAATTTCTTTTTTGCTTTTATTCGTCATACCTCTGTTGGTATGCACAAAAATGGGGGGTATGTCCCCAAAATAAGGTTATTTTGGTATGTAATGGCTCATAAGAGCCCAAACAATTTATTTGGGGGTACTAGGTTGTGTAACGAATGTGTACCCGATTTTTGAAATCAAACGGAGTCGCCACGCCATTTTTATTTTAAGGGCCAAAACTTTGAAAAATGCCCGAGATTAGAGATTTGGATTCGGAGGTCACGTTACACGCCGGGAAGAACGTTAGTGTTCACCCGGAATGCCTCGTAAAACGAGTCTTCCAAGCATTAAAAACCATTTGTGTGTGTGTGTGTGTGTTTTGGCCAAAATAAGTTCAAACTGAGAAGTAAAAATTGGGAACTCTTTATTATACTTTGAACAAATCCCCTGATTTTTGGTGTCATTTTTGGGTTGAGTTTTGGGACTCAAAAGATTTTTCGAAGTTGAAAACCAATTCTGCCAGAATGAAAAAGGCAGTGGACACTTGATTTTGAAATGGGTTTTAGGGCTTAAAAATCTCAGAATCTGGGGAAAGTCCGAGAATGAAAGTTGTTCAAAACACCTTAGATAAGGTTCTATAAAAGAACTTTCCCATTTGGAGGTGATTTGATAGACCAAAACCTTCTGGAAATCTCAGATATGAAATCTAGATTTCCAGAGACTGAGGAACTGACCTTTAAACGAAAATTTGAAAAAGGGAGTTTTACTCACGCAAAAAATAAAGTAAAAATATTTCTGGAAATCTCTGGATGTTGGCTACAAAAAGTATTTTGTAGTCAACACCAAATTCCAAGTTTCTGTATGTCCAAAAAATTAGACTATGGACAGAGGTCTTAGAGAAAGGCTACTGGACAGCAACTTCCTCATGAAGAAAAACATGGTTTTAAAAGGTGTTTGGCATCCATGCTTGTCCCCATTTCCTTAGGCTTTGATTAGTAGTCACTAGACATTTTAGTGGTGATCTACTATATCAAGCCATCCTTAGGGTACATTAGGACTTAAGCATTTCATTTGCTTGGGAAGGGGAATTTTATCCTTTGAAATCAAGATTTGATGTATGAAAATGATTTTTAGGGTTTTGAAAACATGTTTGCAAGTAAGTAAAAATACTTTGAAAGTAATGTTGATCCTTGTAGAGGATCATCCATGGAGATGAACTTCCATGGTGATCCTCTTGGATCTAGGGCAAGAAGATGAACAAACTACATTTTGGAGTTTGAAAATGCATGCATGGATGAGAGAATTTTAGGGTGAGGAGAAGGAGGTTATACCTATCTTCTTTGTGTTTTGTGTTTGAATGGATTCAAGGCTTGAATGTGTTTAGGGTTTGAATGTGTTTAGGGTTTGTGATTAGAGTTGGTCAAAGAGAAAACAAGTAGATAACAATGAAGTCCTCTATGTTTTCTCTCTAATCCTCCTCCTAAGGGGTGATTTAAGCTTGGGCTTGTGTGTGTATGAGAATTATTTGAGAGTATTTTGAGTGAGTGGGATTTGGGAAAGATTCAAGAGAAAATGGTGGCAATTCAAGTGAATTCCCACTGTTTTCTCCCTATTTTTCGCCAAGGTGCAGTTGTAAAATGTGTTGTTGCTCCTTATTTCTGTGACTGAAGGGCTCAATTTATAGGCACTCTGAAATTACATAGATGTCCGCGCGGATGGGTTCGTAGGCGTGCACTGTTCATTAAATGCTGCTCCAGGCTTTGGACAGGAAGAATAATTTTCAAATTAAGCAACCAGAAAATGTTCCAGCCACTTCTATTTCGGGGTTTTGACCTTTCTTTTACTTTTTTGATTCTTTTCCATGGTTTATCTTTAAATGGCAATCCCTAATCTACCCTCACTTTGTTAGGAATTGTTAGAAATGTTAGAAGTGTTAAAACTTTCGTTAATTTTCTAACGAAAATACTAACAACTCAAATTGGAGCACTTACAGTAGCCCCTCGGCGACGGCGCTTTCGAAGGAAGCGGGGTCGTCGATAAGAGTAAGGCTCCATATTTGGCAGGATGATCAAGTGATCGAGTGGCTGAACCTGGCGATAGGCTACCTACGTATCCCGAATGGGAATCAAGTCGACCGTAGTTCGGGTCTTTGACCCTGGAATGACTATTTTGAGGATGTCAACCTGGTGAGCGAGTTCTGTAGTCGATTGCTGAGAGAAACTCTGCTGGGGATAAGAGGTGACCATTTTCGGTCTGATGGTTGAAGTTGTATATCCGCTCTGCCGGGGATAGGAATGACCATTTTCGGTCGATGGCCGGAGTTGTATATCCGCTCCGCCGGGGATAGGAATGACCATTTTCGGTCTGATGGCTGAACCTAATGATAGGCTACCTACGTATTCTTAAGAGGAGTCAAGCCGGTCATAGTTCGGGTCTTTGGATGTTGACCCTGGAATGACTATTTTGAGGCGTCAACCTGGTAATGATGGCGCTTTAGGTGCCTCAGACCTTAAAGATGATGGCGTTTTAGGTGCCTCGGACCTTGATGATGATGGCATTTTAGGTGCCTCAAACCTTGATGATGAAATTGATGAAAGAAACGTGATTCCGTTATCTTTCTCAGGGAAATCGGACTTACGTTTGACTGCCGTTGATGATTTTGATGAAAGAAACGGGATTCCGTTATCTTTCTCGGGGAGATCGGACTTACGTTTGGCGCGTTGATGATTTTGATGAACGGGATTCCGTTATCTTTCTCGGGAGATGGACTTACGTTTGGCTGCCGTTGATGATTTTGATGAAAGAAAAGGATTCCGTCATCTTTCTCGAAATGGACTTACGTTTGAGTCCGTGATGATTTTGATGAAAGAAACGGGATTCCGTTATCTTTCTCGGGGAGATCGGACTTACGTTTGACTGCCGTTGATGATTTTGATGAAAGAAACGGGATTCCGTTATCTTTCTCGGGGAGATCGGACTTACGTTTGACTGCCGTTGATGATTTTGATGAAAGAAACGGGATTCCATCTTTCCAGATCGACTTACGTTTGGAGTTGATGATTTCGATGAAGCTTCCGTTATCTTTCTGGGGAGATCGGACTTACGTTTTACAGCCGTTGATGATTTTGATGAAAGAAACGGGATTCCGTTATCTTTCTCGGGGAAATCGGACTTACGTTTGACTGCCGTTGATGATTTTGATAAAAGAAACGGGATTCCGTTATCTTTCTCGGGAAATCGGACTTACGTTTGACTTGCCGTTGATGATTTTGATGAAAGAAACGGGATTCCGTTATCTTTCTCGGAGAAATCGGACTTACGTTTGGCTCGCCGTTGATGATTTTGATGAAAGAAACGGGATTCCGTTATCTTTCGGAGAAATCGGACTTACGTTTGACTGCCGTTGATGATTTTGATGAAAGAAACGGGATTCCGTTATCTTTCTCGGAGAAATCGGACTTACGTTTGACTGCCGTTGATGATTTTGATGAAAGAAACGGGATTCCGTTATCTTTCTCGGGGAAATCGGACTTACGTTTGGCTGCCGTTGATGATTTTGATGAAAGAAACGGGATTCCGTTATCTTTCTGAGAAATCGGACTTACGTTTGACTGCCGTTGATGATTTTGATGAAAGAAACGGGATTCCGTTATCTTTCTCGAGAAATCGGACTTACGTTTGACTCGCCGTTGATGATTTTGATGAAAGAAACGGGATTCCGTTATCTTTCTCGGGGAAATCGGACTTACGTTTGACTGCCGTTGATGATTTTGATGAAAGAAACGGGATTCCGTTATCTTTCTCGGGGAAATCGGACTTACGTTTTACTGCCGTTGGTGATTTTGATGAAAGAAATGGGATTCCGTTATCTTTCTCGGGGAAATCGGACTTACGTTTGACTGCCGTTAGTGTTCCTTTGAAAGGGGGTTAACTTTGGTTGACTTTGGCTAACTCTGTTAAGTTGAGGACTAAACTGCAGAGTCCTGGAATTTTAAAGGGCGAAACGGTCTTTTTGACCCTTCAAACTAATCCGCGCGGATGGGTTTGAGTCCCTGATGGGTTTTAAATGAAGGGCCGCCGCCCTTCCCCTTCTTCCTCACCTTTTCTTTTCAGTTTTCGAGAGGAGAGAAAGAAAACCGAGGGGAAGCCATTGTTGGCCAAGAAAAGCTTCGAAAATCTTCCGTTTTCTTTGATTTTTCGAGCAATGGAACACGCGGGAGTAGCCATTCAAGGCCAAGGACGTGGCCCGGTCGTGGAGAGACGATTGGAGCTTGTTCGAATGAGGAGGCATTTCACACTTTCGCAATCGATTGCGGAGGAGCCCTACCCCGATGCGTGGCAACATTGGGCCACTGATCCGAGTCTCCGAACGGTATACTTCGAATTTCTTCACTTCCTTGGTTGATTTCTTGCTTGAAATTGATTTTTGGTGATTTTTTTTTTTTTGAAAATTCGAAAATTGTGATGCTCTTGTCCTTGGATTTTGATTTTGATGCTTTGCATGTTGTAATGAGTATGTGGGTAATCAAAATATGCATTTTGTTTGAAAAAAGAATGGGTATTTTGCCAATTTTTATTTTTTAAGATCCGAAAATTCGAAAATTATGTTCTTGGCTTTGAACCTTGCGATTTGCATGTATGCATTGTGTTTGAAAAGAATGGGCATTTTGCCTTTTTTTTTTTTTTTTTTTTGAAATATGAAATGATAAGGAATTCGCCCGAATCCGGGACGGACATGAATGTATGCATGTATGCCTCTTGTAGGATTATTATTTATTTTTTTTTTGCAATGGGATGATGAATGATATGAATGTATGTATGCATAGGATTTTTTTTTTGAAAAGTGGGACGGATTTTCGCTTCCGTTGATTCCTTGTGAAAGATTGCTTTTTATGCGAAAATGGGACGGAGTTTTTTATTCCGCTAACTCGATATTATTGACATGCTTTTTTTTTTTCCATGTATGAATGAATGGTATTTGCTGAAAAACTCTTTTGTGCGAGAAAAAATCGGGCTAGGTTCGTTGTATGCTGTTATGCTGTCCGATTTTCTGCAAGACTTTATGTTTATGATGCACGTGTATGCTTTTTTGAATGCAAATGCAAAATGCAGAATTTTTTTTTTGACATTTTTGTTTCTCTCTCTTTTTTTTTTATTGCAAGGCGGAAACAATTTCGTGACGGAGCAGCTGAATAAGATGAAGACTCGGGGATCGGTGGAGTCTGTGATTTACTTGTGGGACCGGCTTCCGGTTTTGGGCAGAGGAGCGATGATGAGTCCTAGACAGATCGTCATTGAGACCGGATTGTACGAGTTTATTGAGTGCTTGAGGGGATTGATCAAGTTCCCCAAGAGTAAGGGACTGATCTTTGCTTTGGCACAGCATTGGTGGGACGTGACCCACACATTCCATTTCTTCTGGGGCGAGGCCACGGTCACACCTTCTGACTATGCCGTGATTACGGGCCTGTCCTTTAAAGGACGGAGCATTGAGTGGAGAGACGGCTACAGTGATATGGATCTGCAGGCCCTTCTAGGATTTTCCCCTATTCCCAAAAAGGGGATGGGGATGGAGTACGCGGTGGTCCACGGGAAGATCGTGGAGAGTATTGGGAGCTACGAGGCTGGGGATGAGAGGATAGGCGAAGCGGTGCTAGGGCCTTTTTATGGTTTGCTTTTTCGAGCACGCTTTTGGACATGCCGGGGACGGCTTTGTTTTGCTTTCGAGGTCCTTGGAGGACGTGGGGATGGGCTGGAGAGATATCTTGGGGAGAGCGGGGGCGCGAGCTATATTTTGCTACGGATCGATATAGCCGGAAGAGGCTGTTAGCTCTTTGACGTGCTTCGAGTTCCCTACGGAGGTACAAGCTTTCTTTTGCTTTCCCTCTTTTCTTTAAGCACGTATTCTTTCTCGCACTTAATTGATTTGACCTTTTCCTTTCGCGGTATGGGCTCTAGAGTTTTTCACGTCACGATGTGGCGGCGGCCCGACGGAGTACATCGGGGCGTATCCGGCCATGCTTTCTTGGTCCAAGTATGCTCGGGAGAAGAAAGGTTCTAGGGGGCGCACAACCCTCAAGTACTCGGATTGCCTGCCTTTGACGAGGGCTGAGACAGATGAGGGGATCACATTCTACCCACAGGATCGCTTTGATGTGGAGCAGCTGAAGGGTGCCGAGAGATGGACCGTGGAGCGGAGGATCTTGAGAGGCTTGACCTGCGACGTGTATTATCTGGGGGAGAGAGTGACGCGCCAACATGGCGTGGGTGCACCTGCGATGGCTCCGGTGGAGCCTCCTGCTGACATGATGCATCCGAGTGAGGACTCGGAGACCTAGGACGATTATCGGGGTGGCCAGTACTACTCGAGGTTCGTGGCGATCGAGGAGTACTCGCGATTTGTCTTGTGGAGGCTGAAGACGCCTCAGGTTCTTGAGAGAGAGGGATTGGGGGTTGTGCGGTACCCTCGATCGAGCTTTTCGTATGTCCAGGACGGGGTCAGGCTGAGAGTACAGATCCCTGTCCCTGATCGGGTTCCACGAGCTTTCCGGCCTCGTCCGGATATGAAGGTATGGCCTCTCCTTCTCCTTTTTTTTTGCTTCTGTCTTTTCCTTTCTTTCCTGTCATTTTTCTCCTTAATTATCTCTGACGCTTTTTTTTCTGTGCAGTTCCTGGCCAAGGTGGTGGAGAACCTGACGAATCAGGTGATCAGGGCCAAGAGGTTCATCAAGAATATGGTTATTTTTGGGTCTTCTCAGGGCAGGAGGAGACGAGCACAGCCGGCGCCTGTCGAGAGGGAGACTTCCCCTATTCCTTCCGAGCCTTCTTCCGAGACTCCTCTTTCTCCTCTCATAGATCCCAGTGTGGTGTAGCTCTCGGACCACGTCATTCTCGGAGATCCGTATGGACAGGAACATGTCTGGCATCACGGTGGGTCTTCTTCGCACGTCCGGGAATCCGACGCGTTTTCGTTCGGATACGACTTCTTTGCGGATCTTGGCTTGCCGTATCAGGGTGTGCCGGTTGGTCCCGACGAGCCTTCCTCAGGAGACGAGGATGATTGAGCCCGAGATATTCGTGGCTGCGAGGAGGCGGGCCCGAGCCGCAAGAGGATCGGGGAAGCGCCGGCCACCGGGACTCGGCGACGATCTTCTGAGACCGATTTCTGAGATTGTACCTATTTATTATCTTTTTTTTTGACAGATACAGTTTTTTTTTATGCACACTCTTTTTTTTTTGGAATGTAATAATTTAGGATTTTATTTTATGAATGCAATGTTGTATGAATGCACTGTTGCACGAGCCCCGGTTTTTGGCAAGGGTGTGAGTGTTTGGTATACTAACTGTTTGGACAGGTTTTGCACAAGGTTCGAGCAGCTGGGATGAAAATATTCCTCCGTTGTGCGGCGGTTTGAGCATCTTTGCAGATTTTTTGGGCAACAATTCCATCCGCGCGGATGGGTTTGACATCGACATGGTTCATTTATTTCGGTGGTTGGATCTGGTTTGGTCCATAAATGCCATTAAAACTTCGTCTTCTTCAGTTCAAAATTACTGAAAATCCGAGAGAGAAGCCAAAAAAGCCATGGAAATGTCCAAATTTTCCCCAAAATTGCCCAAAGAAAAGCAAATGTTGTTCTTTGAAAAGTTCAAGGAGTGGTGTAGGGAGATTATGCACGAGAGGAGGTCATTTTTCGAAGAGAGGTACAAGGTAAAGTGCTTGTGGTCTCTCAAAGAGTTGGTTCCGGACTATGACCTCTTGAGAGCTTCTTCTTCATTTTGGGATACTAGAAGGCATGTCTTTTGCCTTTCTTACAATGAAGTGGTCCCGACCGTTGAAGAATTTCGGGCTTTACTTGGTGGCCCGGAGGTGGAAGAGATTGGGATTCCTTTGCCCGGAGGGGCTTCTTTTGTTGATAGGTTGTGTAACCTCCTTCACCTTTCTCCGGAGGAAGCGCAAGGTATGATTCGTAGTCCCGATCATTTTGACATTTCTGGTCTTCCTGATAGATTTAGGGGCTTAGGCTTGGTGGATGATGCCTATTGGGATGCTTTTGCACTTTGCATGTTTGGTACCTTGTTCATGGTTTATTCCTTTGGAATTTGTCATCGGGCCCTGTTAGATGTAGTTGTTCACTGTCGCTTGGGCAGAGATGTTGTACCTTTGATCTTGGGAGAGACTTTTCATGCTCTCGACAGGCTGGCTACCGGGAGGCGGTATATGCACGGGGGCAGCCCGTTTCTCTTGACTTTGTGGCTGATGGAGCGCCTGGGGGTTCTTCGGGAAACTTCTGATATGATCAAGCCTTGGACATTTGCCAGGAGAGGGGTTTCTGTGGATTTTGATGATCAGGGCTCGTGGGAGCGTTGGATGGCTGGTCGTCGGACTGAAGATATCAGATGGCCGGTGCCTCATTGGCGGGTGGAGACTCGGAGAGTACTTCAGGATGGATCTCCCGTGGTTATGCTTCCGGGGCTTTCTTAGTCCAGCTTTTACATTCCGGCTTTGGTTCTGAGACAGTTCGGCTTGGAGCAGGTTCCTTTGGAGGACTTTGATGATATAGCCACCAGGGTGGTGGCTTCTGCTTCTATGGATGATCCTTCGGTGTTTCCATTTCTTTCCCGAGTATGGAGGTATGACGTCTTTCCTCCTCGGGTTATCCTCAGGCGTCCGAGACCTGTGTTCCTGACCACTTGGTACCTGGATTGGTACGAGAGGCATTTGGGGGAGACTCAGATGGCTATTTTGAGACGGCGTGAGGCCATTGTGGGTGCGGAGGACCTGACAGTTTTGGAGAGGAGGAGGGCCGAGGCGAGGGCCAACCCTCACGACAGGAGCGGAGATACTGTGACCGACTATGAGGCTTATGTCAAGAGACAAGAGAGGAGGACTCCTACGTTACCAGCTCGGCTACAGGAGATGAGAGATGACGCTAGGGCCACTAAGGCCCTGACAGAGGCTGGTTTGATAGATCCTGTCCCTACACCAGAGCTTGGTAGGAGGAAGACCGACATTTTTCCTGTTCAGAGGAAGAAGACCCGAAGGGGGAAGAAGAGAGGGGATGCCAGTACGAGCGGCTTAGAGTGACCTCGAGTTTTCCGAGTATCCCTTTCTTGCCGTAGCAGACACATTAGTTTGATTATGTATTTTAGTTTCTTTTAGCAGGTTGCCAGTTGTAGGAATGAACCGAGCTTAGACTCATCAAAAAGCTTTTAACTGTAATGAATATGTGAATTGCTTTAGAGTTTTTCGAGACGCTTTCATGGTCTGATCAATGTATGTCTTTTATTTGTGTTTTAGACCGAACCGTTTCCGGCTGCCTACGTTCCCTTCGGACAAAAGGGCTCAGGTCTCCGTAGTTCGACCCGGTTTTTTTTGTTTTTTTTTTTTTTTTTTTTGTTTTTTGTTTTTTTGTTTTTTTTTGGTGCAACCCTGTTTTTTACCTAGGCCGCCCTTTTCGGGTTTTCAACCTAGTTGGGTATTAATCTTTTAGAACTCTTTTTTTTTGATATATTTTTTTTTGTTTTTTTTTAATTTGTTTGTTTTTTTTATATATATATTTTTTTGACTCAGTGTTTTACGCGTAGTATCTGCGCAGCTTGTCACCATTTACTGGGTGTACAAAAGGATTTCCGTCGAGGTCTGCAAGTTGCATGGCTCCTCCAGAGAAGATTTTCTGGACAACATATGGCCCGACCCAAACAGGCTCCAATTTGCCAAGCGGGTTGGTACGGACTGGGGGCTTCTCTTTCAAAATGAGATCACCTTCCCTGATCTCCCGATGCTTCACTTTCTTGTTGAAGGCTCTGGCCATTCTCCCTTGGTAAGCTCGGATATGTTCCATTGCTTTTAATCGTCGCTCATCTAGCAGGGCCAATTCATCATGGCGACTTTGGAGCCATTCAACCTCGTTGATCTGGCTTTCCAACAGCACACGGAGTGAGGGGATTTCTAACTCGATTGGGAGTACGGCTTCCATTCCGTAGGTGAGGGCAAACGGTGTCTCCCCTGTTGCGATTCGGTGATGTCTGTAGCCCCGAGTGCCAGGTGTAGCTTCTTGGGCCAATCTACGCCTTGGACACCATTTTCGGATGATGTTTTCGAGTCTTGTTTGTCGCTTCGACGGCTCCGTTGGTTTGGGGCCTATAGGGAGATGACTTGTGACGGGTTATTCGAATTCCGCCACACTCGTCGCATTCCCCTTCAAAGTGGGATCCGTTATCTGAGATGATTTCGGCCGGCAATCCGTATCTGCATATGATGTTCTTCTTTGATGAAGAGGGATACTTTCTTTGAGTTGAGGATTTTGTAGGATTTTGTAGGGCATCCTTTTCAGTTCCTTCGAAGAAGCTACCAATCTGCGTCTCTTTAGGCTCTTCCGCAGTTCCCAGAATCACACTCGTCAAAATCTCTTCGGCAGCTTGGGCTCGATTTTCCTCCTTCCGAACAACCTGCTTAAAGATTTTTGTTCTCTTCTTTTTTTATTTAATGTGTCTGCTTCTTTATCTAATGAATCATTATTAAATGTTTTTAAGTTATTAGTTAATTTATCATTAGTTAAAGTGGCAATCAGGGGATACTCAGAAAGGTTCGTCATTTCATTAGGAACGAAAGGAAATACAGCATTTGCTACAGACTCATAGTCTTCAGGCGTAAGGCCGTCGGACGACTCTAGAGACTTGATCTTGACATTGAGGGACTCGGAAGACTCTAACTAGATTGACACAAAGGGACGGGGGACCAATCCAGGCTTGGTGATCATTTCTTCTTTGGTCGCGGACGGGCCTGAGAGAGTTTCCCGATTCTTTAATGGCATCGCTGTCAGGGGCGTCATGACTCGGGAATTGTACTGTTTCTGTCCTCCTTCCTCGATCATCGCTACCATTTCTTTGACTGAGCTGAAATCAATCAGGTCTGGCATCTGGATCTCTTCCCCGAATAACTGCTGCATAATCGGACCATCCCAATCATCAGAAAAGACTTCTGTGGCTTTGGCTTTCGGCACAGTCAATTCAAACTCAGGCTTCGGACCATCCTGGGCAGTAGGAATTGTGGTAGTAAGCTTCTCGAACTGTTCCACTAGGCTTGGCACGCCTTTGAAAGTGTACTCACTCTTCATGGTAGTGGTTACCCCGGGTATCTTGGGTAGGTCCAGAAACACTCTACGGACCGGGTTAGCTTTGGCTCCCTTGAACTTGTTGAGGCTATCCTGTAGCTTCAGCCACCTTTCTGTAGGAGTGGGCTCTGTGACATTACCCGGTTGTGTGGGACCCTTTACAAAGTAGTCAGCCAAATCAGGACTGAAAGGGAGAGATTTAGGGTTGTTGATCGGGACCCTTCCTGTGATAGCTTCTTTCCTTTGCAGAGCAAATTCTTTTTCTTTTGCGGTGTCCACTGAGGTGGCCTCATATCCTGTGCCGTGGCGAGTTTTCTCGTCCTTTCACCTCGATGAGTTTGTGCGTTCCTTGTTGGTGTTTCCCTAGACCGAGGCCAGGTAGATAGCTCATCTTTCTCATCATTTTCAAAACCGGAGGGCTTTTATCCCGAGTGATCGTCAGATCTACGTTGCAAACTTGGGCCTTAGGAGGCTCGACCAGTAAAGCCCGTTAGCATGAGACCTTCCTCATCATGTTTGATTTCCAGTAATAGGTATTCCACTGTATCCGTGCCCTCCAAGTTGACTAAATCCCCGTAAATGGTTGTCGGGTCCCCATTCGAGACGAATTTCACACACCGGTGGAGGCTTGAGGCGACCCCCTTGACTCCGATGCGGCCCAAGGTCTTCCCAATAAGGCATTAAAAGTGATCGCGATGTCGATAACCCGGAATTCCACAGTATCAATTTCGGCCAAACCAGAGGTCCAAAGTAGCAACTCCAAGGACTCGCTCGAGATGTCGAGTCGTAAGCTTTATCGCGAGGGAGGAAGGCTTCAAGTCTCGTAGTTTTGATATCAAGTGCTCATGATCTTTGCCAGAAGGATATTCATTCCGGACCCATTGTCGACCAGGACCCGAGGGAGGCGTCGTTCATCCAATTGGACTGTGATGAAGAGAGGCTCGTTATGATAAGCCCCAAATTGAGGGAGGTCGAGATCTGTGAAAGTGATTATGTTCCCGTAGTGGATGTTTCCAATCAGCTGTACCACGTCATCGGGAGTAGCATCAATAGGGACCAAGGTGCGGGCTAGGCTTTCTTCCAGTTTTAGCTTATGGGGATAGGATGAGGTGAGCAGGGACCATAGAGAGATGTTGGCCTGTGTTTGCTTTAACTGAGTGAGCACGGGATCCTCCTTTCCGGGGGTCGGGGAGCCGGGCCGTCTTAGCATAGGGGCGTCGGTTCTCCCCAGGTGCTTGATCTGTGGCCTTCTTATCTAGCTTGGGATTCTCTTGGAAGATTTGCTCGGATCGGGTCAACAGGTTGACTTCCTCATCAGTTGCTTCTTGAATAGATTTCTTCAATGCTGCTAAGGTCAACGGGGGAGCCTTTTTGGCTATCGGCCACCGGGTTACGACGGAGTCTAGCAACGGTGAGGGGCCGAGCTTGATGTCTTGGCTCCTTCCTGGGCGGCCCTTATAACTGCTTCCCAAGTCACGGGCTTTTGAGTCTGGGGTTGTGTTGTTGCCCCCTGGATGGCCCAAAGAGCTAGGGCGTCCTCCGATTCGCTCCCATAGCCTGCCTTGCTCATAGTTATCATACAACAAGAGTTGTTATTCTCAGGGCTCGGCGCCTTTTCGATTTCATCCCGGTATGGTGCAGCCCATTCGGTTCCTTTCTCGTAATACTCGTGAGTGGAGATGATTATAGCACTCGTGTGGGAGGCGCATCCGGTATCATGCCGGTTTCCGTGACTTCTCCGAGAGCCGAAATACATTCGGGGAAGGTGACCTCTTCTTGGGTAACCCTGACAAGGAGTGTTACTTTGTTTTGGGGCGGATTTGATCTGACCATGGTTATTTTCTCATTGGGGAGGATGGGAGTTAGTTTCCCTCTCTCTACCGTATCCTCGACTATCGGCTGGATCGGATGCCCGAAAACCCTTTCCCCCAAGCATGGTAGGCGGTGTTGAACTCTAAGACATCCACGTGCTCGCACCCAGAAACTTCATGGCCTTCATGTCCTCGGTTTCATAGTAGTCGTCTTCTGTTGTCCCTCATCCTCTGAAGTATCCGGACACTGGCCACAAGTACATCTTACGAGGTGCAGTTCTTGGGGGCCCGTCCCTATTGGGATCTGACTTGCATTTTCTGGTGGCTCTTCGTCGTCGCTTGCTGACAACCAACCATTGTGTCTGGCTCCCATGGCATTATTTCCTACCTTGTTCCAGCATTGATTACGATCTGGGGCCTCGCTTGACTCCTCGCTCTCGTCATCATCATCGTCATCGCTGTCATCGGAATCGTCTTCCCATACTACCGGGATTTCGCCGAGAGGGAACGCCGATCAAACCCGTTAGGGAATATGGGTGCGTGCAACCGCATAAATTGTCATATGCTCCCATTCCCTAAGTGGTAATTGTGACTCGCCTTCTCCTCCCGTAAACTGCGGGGGAAGAGTGAGAGGGGGTGGCACGTATTTGACTCCAGGCAGGATATAGAAGCAATCCTCCTCCTTTGATTCTTCAGTTTCACTGTCTTCGGGATCGTATTTAGCTTCTCCCAGAGCCAACTTGCAGAAGTGTACTAGCTCCAGATGCTCTTCGGCCTCTTTCGTCGATAAGCCCCGCACGAGCGCCCGTCTGAAGCTTTCTTGCTCGATCCTTCTCGATTGTTCTAACCATCTTGTGTAAATGGTTTTCTCATGTTTTGACCGGAACAGGTCCAGTTCTTTAGTATCAGCTTTCCCTTCATCCGAGAAATGGCGGGCCTCGTATTCTTTCAGGAAATCTCTGACATGAGACCAGGGTGGGCTGACTTGTTCATCATCCTCAAGGTTGAGGGGGAATCCGAATTCAGGATCCTCGACAAGGTTGGCCATGGGTATTTGGGGACCTTCATCGGCATCTTCCTGGGCATGCGAAGGTTCTCCGCATTCAATCATATTCACCTGATTATGGTTCCTTGGCAGAGGATTTTTGACTGTATTAGGCCCCTTGGGGCCTTCCAACTTTCCTTGCTCTATCAAGCCTTGGATCGCCTTTTTCAGAGTGAAGCAGTTGTCAGTCAGATGTTCGTGGGCTTGATGAAAAGCGCAATACTTTGAGGTATCTACGGGAGCATTCGGATTCCTGGGTTGGAAATTCTCCAAAGGCCGCAGCAAGCCTTCTTTCACCAGTCCCCTAAAGATGTCGTTCAGAGGCATTCCAAAGTTTTCGAGGTTCATGACCCGTGGCCTAGGCTCGGCTGGTTTTCTGGGAGCAAAAGGAGTTGTGTTATTACATTCCTGTCCCGCGTAGTTAATCATCTCTTTGCCTTTAGCAGGAGCAGGGGCGGTGTTGGAAGGAGGAGCCCGATATCTGTAAGCAGGTGCGGCAGCCGGCTGTTGATTGTAAGCCTTTTCAAACTTAGCTGCGAAGTTAACCATGACCCGTAAGTCTGAGTACGGGAAGTGACTGGGGGAGGATCTTAGATGTGGTTTCAGGCATGACTGAAAGATGTCCAGTTGTTCCTCTTCAGAAGGAGGGATGGCCATTTCACTGAGTTTCAGATTCCACCGCTTGTAGAAATCCCCAACATTCTCGTCGGGACGCTGCACTGTTGTCTGCAGGTCAACTCTATTTGTTTCCCATTCCAAGTTAGCTTTGTACTTTTCTGTGAAGGCATTAGTAATCTGGTTCCATGTAGCCCTGGCCTCGGGTTTTAAGCGGAAGAACCATTCTAGAGCACTGGATTTCAAGGAGAGACTGAAATAGTCAGCCAACTGCTGATTAGTACACCCTTTGGCCTTCATTGCCAAGGTATACGTATCCAGATGAGTTTTTGGGCATGCAGTACCATCAAAGAGGTCCAGATTCGGCATAACAAATTTGTGAGGCAGGGGAACGATGGAGTCCGGGTCCGTAGGCCGGAAGGCAGACTTCTTAGCGGTCAATTCAGCAATCTGCGCTTTCATTTCCTTATGCTGTTCCATGAACCAAGCCAGATGAGGGTCTTGTGGTGGAGTCATTGCGTTCAAACTAGTGGCTGAGCTAGAGAGAGGAGCTACCACTGGCGACAGACTGGTGGAGGGAACGGCCGATCCGGGGACGTAGGTGAAAATCTGTCCTTGGCCCAAATTGCCCGGGGGAGCATGAGTAGGAGCCTGGGCGAAGGGATAGAACCTTGTGGCTTGCTGTTGATTTTCAACTGGCAAAGTGGGTGGAGGCAGTCCCGATGTAGCCGGGTAGCTTGGATTTCCGGAGTGAGACCCATAAGTAGGCTTAGGTGCGGGCTGCTGTCCCTGATTGTTGAATTGCATGGCTGTCTGGGCCGATGGTGTATAACCAGGGGGGTACTGCGGTCCTCGTGATTCTGATGAAACCGGGATAGAGGTTTGGTAACCCATCGAACCCTGAGTGAGAAAGGGATTTGTGAAAGCTGTGTGAGGAGCAACTGAGCTAGTATCATGCTGAGGAGGGGCTCCTGATTGTGGCCCCGAACCGGACGGTGGTGGCATTCCAAACTGTTGCTGTGAAGGCCCGGATTGATCGATTCCAAACTGAGGCGGGTTCCCAATTAGCTGTGGCATTCCGAGGTAGCCCCAACCATGAGAAGACATTCCGTACTGATTTTGTCCCCACTGAGGAACTGGGAACTGACTCGTCCGTCAGCCGCATGGATCCATGGTCACAGAAGCCGGGAGCCGGGCCGACCCAAAGATCGAGGAGCATGGGTTCTGGTAGTGGTACCATAGGAGGTAGGTGGTGGCATCCTGGAGTAATCAGGGCGACTGAGAGTGGGATTGGCATCCTCTTCTTCTTCCACGGTGAAGGTGCCATCGGGATTGAGGCTGGCAGCCAAACCGTGACTCTTAATAGCCTCCATAAGGCTATTCAGCTGTGCTTCCTGTCGCAATCTCATCTGTTCTGCTAACTGATTCCAGTGTTGTTCTGTCTGAGGGGTCCCGGGAGGCGGAGTGACATTATCCCCATCATTACCAGCTGATGCAGACATTCTGAAACCCGGAGTCGGAACAAATGGCGAAGTTGACGATGCGCTTGACTCTTCCCAACTATTCAAACGGTGACCCGGTGTCCGGAACCAACCTTTGTGAGGAGCTGCGGGGGGAAAGACACGAGGGTTCAGATGTCTGGGAATGAAGGAGGGTAAGTGTTTGGGCTTTGGGCTCATGCAACATGCAGTTATTTGTTCTTGTTTACTTAAAACATGTTTTATTAACCTAATCGGTTGGAAAAGATTGCTCTTCTTTTTCGCAAACTACTCTGGATCCTGGATCAGTGGGCCCCGTCACTACGTCTATAAGCCCCTCGTATTCCACCTGTATTTCGACCTCCCAGGGTGGACAGCCCCGGGCGAGGGTCTTATAGGGCAAGCGGGTCCCACCGACCGAAAGAAAAACGATCCTAAAAGTCTGGCGGGTAATCGAGTCTTAACGAGTATTCGATATAAATTACGGACAAAGCTGACGTCAAAGTCAAGATCATGTCCGAGGGCTCGACAAAAAGTCGGCATGATTCAGACTGATAAATGTCCACAATTGATCTTGACTTGTCGTCAATTAGGCCGTAATTAGGCATGGAATAATCGTTAATCCTTGATGACTCAGTGTCATGCCGGGAGTCAGTGTATAATTTGTGCCAGTCAGAGTCAAAGTCAAGGCGCCAGTCAATATCTGGTCAAAGCCCGTGACGGAAAACCGGCAGGACTTCGACTGATTAGGGTCCCGAAAGATATTGACTTGGTAGGCCGACTAAGGCTTGAAAGGAATGGTCTATACACAGACAGGGCATGACACAGACCGGACTAAAAACCAACCGGGTCTCGAACAAAGTGTGTCACGGACAAGTGCATGGTCGACACGAGGCTCCATGGGATGTTTGGGTAGTCCCGTGCTTGCACCGAGAGGCGTAATAAGACCAAACGGGCCGCAACAGGAATTTCCCCGGATTAGGGACGTAGTGTGTAGTGTAAGGTCACGTGCGCGTAGTGTGCAAGCAGTCTATCTTCTTTTTCTGAGTAAAATAGAAATTTTTCATGTGTCTTAAAAAGAATGATGCATGATTTTTTTTTTTTGAAAATTTTCTTTTTTGATAAATCCTTTTTTTTTGAATTTTTTTTTTTTGAAATTCTTTGTTTTTTGGATTTTTTTTTTTTTTGAAAGCAAATGAACACATAAGCACATAATTCAAAATTCAAAGAGACGGATTCGATAGTCAAAATTTTGACTTTTCCGAGGCGACCAAAACAACGCGAAAATGTGAAAAATCAACATACACACAACAAATGATTTCAAATGCCGGGACGGAAGCTTGACCCTCAAAAGTTTTTCCTTTTTTTTTTTGAAAAGATAAAACTTATCTGTCCCCAGCGGAGTCGCCACTGTAACGATGTTGAGTTCCATTTTTTCCGAAAGATTTGTTGTTTTTCTTTTCTTTTGAAAATCAATCGAAAAAAAACACGGAGTCGCCATGCCATTTTTATTTTGAGGGCCAAAACTTTGAAAAATGCCCGAGATTAGAGATTTGGGTTCGGAGGTCACGTTACACGCCGGGAAGAACGTTAGTGTTCACCCGGAATGCCTCGTAAAACGAGTCTTCCAAGCATTAAAAACCATTTGTGTGTGTGTGTGTGTGTTTTGGCCAAAATAAGTTCAAACTGAAAATTAAAAATTGGGAACTCTTTATTGGACTTTAAACAAGTCCCATGATTTTTGGTATGATTTTTGGGTTGAGTTTTGGTACTCAAAAGATTTTTTGAAGTTGAAAATCATTTCTGCCAGAATGAAAAAGGCAGTGGACATTTGATTATAAAATCGGTTTAAGGGCTTAAAAATCTCAGAATCTGGGGAAAGTCCAAGAATAAAAGTTGTTCAAAACACCTTAAATAAGGTTTCTGTAAAAGAACTTTCTCATTTGGAGATGATTTGGTGGAGCAAAAGCTTCTGGAAATCTCAGATATGAAATCTGGATTTCCAGAGACTGAGGAACTGACTTTTAAAAGAAAATTTGAAAAATGGAGTTTTACTCACGAAAAAAATAAAGTAAAAATATTTCTGGAAATCTCTGGATGTTGGCTACAAAAAGTATTTTGTAGTCAACACCAAATTCTAAGTTTCTGTATGTCCAAAAAATTAGACCATGGACAGATGTCTCAGAGAAAGGCTACTGGACAGCAACTTCCTCATGAAGAAAAACATGATTTTAAAAGGGGTTTGGCATCCATGATTGTCCCCATTTCCTTAGGCTTTGATTAGTAGTCACTAGACATTTTAGTGGTGATCTACTATATCAAGCCATCCTTAGGGTACATTAGGACTTAAGCATTTCATTTGCTTGGGAAGGGGAATTTTATCCTTTGAGATCAAGATTTGATGTATGAAAATGATTTTAGGGTTTTGAAAACATTTTTACAAGTAAGTAAAAAACACTTTGAAAGTAATGTTGATCCTTGTAGAGGATCATCCATGGAGATGAACTTCCATGGTGATCCTCTTGGATCTAGGGCAAGAAGATGAACAAACTACATTTTGAAGTTTGAAAATGCATGCATGGATGAGAGAACTTTAGGGTGAGGAGAAGGAGGTTATACATATCTTCTTTTTGTTTTGTGTTTGAATGGATTCAAGGTTTGAAAGTGTTTAGGGTTTGAATGTGTTTGGGGTTTGTGATTAGAGTTGGTCAAAGAGAAAACAAGTAGATAACAATGAAGTCCTTTATGTTTTCTCTCTAATCCTCCTCCTAAGGGGTGATTTGAGCTTGGGTTAGTGTATGTATGAGAGTGATTTGAAAGTGTTTTGAGTGAGTGGGATTTGGGAAAGATTCAAGAGAAAATGGTGGCAATTCAAGTGAATTCCCACTGTTTTCTCCCTATTTTTCGCCAAGGTGCAGTTTGTAAAATGTGTTGTTGCTCTCTGAAAATGAAACTGAGGGGTTCAATTTATAGGCCCTGGGATTTACATTCCCATCCGCGCGGAGGGTCTTGATGGCGTGCCTGGTGCATTAAATGCTGCACCAGGCTTTGGATAGGAAGAATAATTTTCAAATTAAGCAACCAGAAAATGTTCCAGCAGCTTCCATTTCGGGTTTTTGACCTTTCTTTTGCTTTTTTGATTCTTTTCCATGGTTTATCTTTAAATGGCAATCCCTAATCTACCCTCACTTTGTTAGAAATGTTAGGAATTGTTAGAAATGTTAGAAATGTTAAAACTTTCGTTAATTTTCTAACTAAAATACTAACAACTCAAATTGGAGCACTTACAGTAGTGAGCAGCTAGTTCAGTCTGTTGGGGCTAAGGAGACTGCGGAGCAAAAGCTCAAGGAAGCTGAGGCCAACGTCGGCGAGCTAACTACTGCCTACGAGTCTTTAATGGCTCAGAAGAACGAGGCTCTGAAGGAGGTCGACCTCTTAAAGAATGAGAAAACCAATTTGGAGAAGGATGCAACGATCTTGACCACCGGTCTTCGTGCCACCGAGGCCAAGTTTGAGAAGATGAAAGCTGACTACGATGCTGCTCGGGGTCAGATCGAGGCGATGAGGGCTGATCATCAGGCTGCCTTGGACGAGGCTAAATTGGACGCAGTCGAAGAGTTTAAGGGAGGAGCTGATTATCTTCTGACTGTCACCGAGAAGGCCAAGGGTTTCTTCAGGGTTGGGGCCAAGCACCTAGCCAGAAGGATCGTCGTAGATCTGGAGACTAAAGACTTAGTTCCTGTGAGGAAGTTAGCTGACCTTTGTGCTGAAGATCCCTACTATCAGGAAGCTCGTTTGGCCTACCATCTTGTTCCCTACAATAATAACGATCTGGCCATCATCAAGGAAGATGATGAGAAAGCGGGGCTAGACGAGTGGCCTATGCCGACCCTGGACTCCCGCAACTTTGACGCTTATTATGCATCTTTCATGGGAAATGGCCTTGATCCTGACGAGCCTCCAACCGATGCTAATGACCAACCGTAGTTTGTTTTCCTGGGATGGTTTGTAATGTCTTAAACAATGCTTCACTTTTGGTTTAGTGGATTGATGGAGGAAAACTCCCTCTTGTAATAAAAATACCGAGCAAATGTACTCACTACCGGTGTAGCAGTATGCAAATGCAGGGGTCGAATCCACAGAGACTCGTTGGTAAACAAGTAAAGTAAAAGCAGTGAATTGAGTAACCAAAGATTATAGATTTGATTTAAAACTAAGAGCATAAATTAAATAACTAAAACTAACTAGACGAGAAAACAGATTATGAGCAGAGATTCGTAGATTGGATTTCACTTCACCATCATTCTATGCAGAATTTTACTTATAAAACATTAACTCAACTTCTAGGGTTCATTCACTTTAGCTATGATCGACACGGTTAGGTGGCCGGATTACAACCCTAAATACTCTCTTAATATTATGGGTTCTATTACGGCACCACAATACACCAAGAATAAATTAAGCACACAAGAATTAAAGAACCTAACATTGATCCGATTCTATTACGGCACAGATCAAATTATTCAATCAATAGTGGTCAATGTATAAATCGCCCAAATTAATGGCTCGATAAATACCCAATTATTCAAAGATGAGTTCGTATCTTAACATACGTCTCAAATCCAAGAACAGAAAATTAAAATCTATTATTGAACTAGAAGGAATTAAATAGAAATAATTAAAATATTAATGCATAGAAATTTGGTGAAGGTTCGACCAATCTACAAATCTAAAAAATTAGCTACTCATAATTTACAATGATAAAAACCTGAATTGATGAATAAATCCTCTTCTTCAATTGCTCCCCGAAAAGAATAAAATAAAACTAATTCTAAAACTATGATATATCTGATATTCTAATAATCCTATTCACGTGGCTGCTGTATTAAATAGGAAAAATAGGGCAATTCTGTGGTCAAGGCGTGGAAATGACAAGTCTGCCCTTGAGTTGATACGTACAAATTGTTGCTGATGACGACGGAGCGCGGCCGCTTTGGATGTTGGCGCGGCCGCTCAACTTGGCAGTAAGTTTGGCCGAGCAAAAATGCCTTTGAGCGCGGCCGCCCTGTTTGAGTAGCGCCGTGCAATGCCTTGGCCCAACTTCGGCCCCAAATGGCCTTGAATGGCCCTAGCCTTCTCCTGCATTGGCCTCAAAATCCCCGGCCAACCTTGGCCCTCATTTTTCCAGCAGTGGCCTTGGATTGTAATTAGTATACTCGTTTCGTCTCGCACTTTTGCAATCGCATTTTGACCACTATAATGACTTTTTCTGCGCTTCGCTCTTTGGGATTTTATTTTTCATTTTATCCCAGGAATTTTTATAAATTAAATTCGTCCGAAAATTTCATATTCCCAGTTCAGTCCCTAAATTTTCCAATAATTCCAATTTAATCCAAAAGCTTCCAAATGCCAGTTTAGTCCTTGAGCTCGTAATTTCAGTTTTTTTTCCTTCTCTGCTCCGCTCCACTTTATTCCTTTTGCACTTTTTAGCCATAAAATACATCTTTAATCAGCTCTAAGCCCTGTACTCATAAAATACTCACAAACCACATCAAATACACATAAAACTCGGGAATCAAACGCAAAGAAAGCCTAAAAGTGCATCATTTGGATGGGTAAATACACATCCATCAAACACCCACAAACTAACCTTTTGCTCGTCCCGAGTAAAACAAAACTAAAAGAAGTAAAATAATACTACTCTAAATACTACTAATAAAATATTAAAACAAAATCATTATTTTTGGGATGTTCTATCACAGATGAGTCATTGGCCATACAAGTCTCAGATTCTCACCAACACACATAATCAACAAGTGCCACCACAGTAATGGGATTACAATCACATTGAAGCATAAAACTCAAAATTTTCTACCGCGACATGAATGTTGAATGAATTATGGGAGGTCACTGCCAACAACCTAAGATTGTTTATGGATTCACTAAGTGATGCTCTAAACCAATATGTATAAACAGTACAACCCAAAAAGGACACTCATATGCATATTTACACGATTGTCAACCCGGTTACTCGATATTGAAAGAATAATATGGCTTAAAGTGTTATGGTGCGAAAGATCGCATGGCTCGGTTCACGGTTACAAAAGAAGGTAAGGACATACGAACATAAGAAAGTGAAACTAGAAAGTCTTCTTGTAACAATACATCCCCACTTTGATGATGATTTCTCCACTCACCCTTATTATTTCCCAATGTGCCAACCCACAAACTAAAACTTTTTCATACATTGACATGGGGTTGAACACATTCCATTACTTTCTTTGGTCACCTTGACACAAAATTTCCACTTCAACATTAAAGAGGGCAAGGCTTTTTTTTTTTTTTTACTTTGCACAGATATATCACGAAGAATGTGCATTTAATATTTTGCTCAAGCCCCTCTTTTCATTACATAACATGACCCAATTTTTTTTTTTCGTGACCACTTTCCACTTAACCCCTTCGATTTTCAAAACATCCCCCTTCTTTCCCTAGTTTCACTTTCTTGAAAAGGTGAGAAAATAGTGTATAAGTTAAAATAGTGTATAAGTTAAAAGGGTGGGATAATGAGGGTACAAATGAAGGCGAATGGTGGTCTAATATAACCTCCCACTTTGTGAGAGATTCCATTCTTTTTCAAGCTCAAACGGGTTCTAGCGGAAAAATTTATATAAGTGACGAGAAAGTTTAAGGCTCACAAAAAAGGGATTCAAAGAATAGCCATATATATCAAGTAACCTATTGACGTGTTATTGACAATCATGCAAACATGTTCTAGGGACCCCGAGAATACACGAAGTGATCCCATAAAGGGCACCTAAGTTGATGACAATGACCAAGAATATGATACGGAAGTGAGAGGTGGTGCAATCATAATTTAAATGTTTCAATGCAATCCCAATCACCACACTAATAATAGCACATGTGATTCTAAAATTAAAACACACTCTAATCATCACAGACTTTGGCCAACATCCCAACTATGAAAAGAACAAAAATTTTTAAATTTTTCTAATTTTTTAGAGGGTGACACTATATACACTCCCCTATAAACCCACAAACTCGGAGAGTTGCCCACCCCCAAACTCAAAACATGCTATGTCCTCATAGAAAAGAGAACAAAAGCGTGCCTTGGGTTCGACAGATAGCAAGACACTACTAAACAGTAATTAACATAAAAATAAAACATACCTCATTGGGTTGCCTCCCAAGCAGCGCATTTGGTTAAAGTCGTTAGCCCGACTATGGTCCCAAGCTTACTTGGCCTTCGCTTTGCGGCCTTTGGACCATCTCTTCTCCTCACGGGCACAAACGCCCTTCTCTTTCCATTTCATCTCTCCTTTGTCCATAAGTAGGGGTAAAGCCACATTTATTTTTGAAACTTTACGCTTGTGCTTACCCCTCTTTCTTTTCTTTTTATTGGGGTTTCCACCCCCAAACTCAACCTTTTCTGCAACCTGCAAAATACCATCCTTGCAACCAAGATCAAGAGAGTTATCATGCACAAAAATAGTAGCAAATATAGAATCAGATAAATCATTATAACTCTCCCCACTAACTTTACGTTTTGAAGGCCCTTGTGGTAGATGTGATGGAATCGACTCTTTATGGGAGTCGTGTGGGGTGTGATACGACCCGTTACTCCTAGAGTATTGGTCGGCTTTAATGTTACTAGCCATGGGACAAACGTCCGCATTATCCCCACTTTTCTCACATCCATTCACATCATATTTAAAAATTGGAACATCAGTTATGGCTCCTACAAAACCATCTTTGGGGGAGGGTTTCTTATCATTTTTAAGCATACAAAACTTACATTCTTCCCCCATGCCTCTCAAGGACACCACCCCTTGACACACATCAATGGTGGCCTTAGTGTCAAACATAAATGGCCTCCCAAGCAAAATGGGAGTTTTCAGTTGTTCCTCACTTGATCCCTCCATACACATCACATAAAAGTCAATAGGGATAATGATTTTATCAATTTTAACCAACACCCCTTCAATAACCCCTAAAGGTCTTTTGATTGAGAGATCCGCCAATTGCAAGTCTCTCATGGGTGGTTTCAACTCACATACCCCCAAACTTCTAAAAACATGAAAGGGCATCACATTGACACTTGCCCCAAGATCCAACAAGCCTTTAAAATTTTGACCCCCTAAAGAAATTGGTATAGTAAAGCATCCGGGGTCTTTTTGAACATGTTTAACCTTTTCAAACTCCACACCTCTCGGGGGTGTGGTTTTCACAACATTAGGGAGAGGGGTTTCTAAATTTAATGTAGAAAATACATGTTGAATCTCCCCACTCTCATCCTCATTAACCTTATCATTATTATCAAAACAATCAAAATTATCAAGAGAAGATAGAAATACCTCCTCAATTTCCTCACTTTCATCCCACACTGTTGTGATTGACTTTGCTTGCTCAGGTGGGTTCTTCTCTTTCATCAACTCTTGGGCAACCTTCACAAGCTGCTCTACTTGTGTGCCCATCTTTTCAATCGCAGCTTCTGAATTTCTATTACTTTGCTGCACCTCCATCCTTAACTGCTGGACTGCCAGCTCCCAAGGCTCTTTATCATGTTGTCCAGGTGGTGGCACATGAAGAGGTTTCACTTGCTGATTATGATGGCCACCCCATGGATTGTAGTTGCCATGTGGGTTGCCTTGGGGTGGTGGCCTTGGTGCATATCCATTGAAAGCATGTGCCTGTTCATGATTATAAAAGAAATTTGCTGCACTTGGACACATATTAGTCACATGAGATGATAAACCACAATTTGCACAATAATCAGTAATAACATTGGCACCAGCAGAAGTGCCACAAGCAGTCAATTTATCCAATTTATTATTTAAAAGTGCAATCTGCTTTGAAATATTATCACTAGCATTCAATTCAAGTACCCCCTTTGTTCTACCCCTCGAACTCTTTTGTTGAGAATTAGCACTCAACATCTCAAATAAAGCTTTAGTTTCTTCCGGGGTCTTGACTCCTATTGAGCCTCCAGCAGCATTGTCAACCATTGATTGACCATTGTCATTCAAGCCATCATAGAAGGCTTGGTTCAGTGAGGGTAGTGTGAAGTTGTGTTGGGGACATTGCATTAACATTGTATTAAATCTTTCCCATGCCTCATGAAAGGGCTCCCCCACATCTTGGGAAAATGTCATCAACTTCTGTCTAAAACTAGCCAACAGATGATGTGGGTAATATCTTTTAAGGAACACATCTTGTAACTCTC
This sequence comes from Adenophora triphylla var. japonica, assembly GCA_022495995.1. Lineage (NCBI taxonomy): Eukaryota > Viridiplantae > Streptophyta > Magnoliopsida > Asterales > Campanulaceae > Adenophora > Adenophora triphylla. The sequence goes on along the minus strand of JAFEMH010005878.1, from coordinate 40,530 downwards.
CCCAAGTACTAATGCTGCTCGGTGCAAGCATCAGCAACCATGTTTTAGCCACTCCCTTAAGAGTGTAAGGAAAACACTTTAATCTAATTTGCTCCTCAGTCACTCCCTGTCTTAACAAAAATTGAGCAACAACAATAATATACTCTTTAAGGAACGTGAGTGCATCCTCACCAGGCAATCCGTGAAAGCTTGGCAACATGGCAAAGTATTGTCCTTTGACCTCTAAATTTTTGGCTGCATCGGACAGCACTATGCAAGAGGTAGAAGTGTCTACCCTAGGTCTAAGGAAATCATTCATTGTTTGTGCCGGTGGTACTGCCATCTCGGCTTTCTCTTCCTCTACCTCGGTGGTGGAGGGTTCTGATTCGATGTCCGAATCTGAAAAGAGAGGATTAAAGAGGGGATCGCCCTCAAATTCTTCCTCAAGTCTATTTATGTTGTCGTCCAATGGCACCAATGTAGGCTTCAAAGAACGACGACCTTGCATTCACTACCTAACCTACTTGTTTACTTGCAACAAGTCCCCGGCAACGGCGCCAAAAACTTGATGGAGGAAAACTCCCTCTTGTAATAAAAATACCGAGCAAGTGTACTCACTACCGGTGTAGCAGTATGCAAATGCAGGGGTCGAATCCACAGAGACTCGTTGGTAAACAAGTAAAGTAAAAGCAGTGAATTGAGTAACCAAAGTTTATAGATTTGATTTAAAACTAAGAGCATAAATTAAATAACTAAAACTAACTAGACGAGAAAACAGATTATGAGCAGAGATTCGTAGATTGGATTTCACTTCACCATCATTCTATGCAGAATTTTACTTATAAAACATTAACTCAACTTCTAGGGTTCATTCACTTTAGCTAGGATCGACACGGTTAGGTGGCCGAATTACAACCCTAAATACTCTCTTAATATTATGGGTTCTATTACGGCACCACAATACACCAAGAATAAATTAAGCACACAAGAATTAAAGAACCTAACATTGATCCGATTCTATTACGGCACAGATCAAATTATTCAATCAATAGTGGTCAATGTATAAATCGCCCAAATTAATGGCTCGATAAATACCCAATTATTCAAAGATGAGTTCGTATCTTAACATACGTCTCAAATCCAAGAACAGAAAATTAAAATCTATTATTGAACTAGAAGGAATTAAATAGAAATAATTAAAATATTAATGCATAGAAATTCGGTGAAGGTTCGACCAATCTACAAATCTAAAAAATTAGCTACTCATAATTTACAATGATAAAAACCTGAATTGATGAATAAATCCTCTTCTTCAATTGCTCCCCGAAAAGAATAAAATAAAACTAATTCTAAAACTATGATATATCTGATATTCTAATAATCCTATTCACGTGGCTGCTGTATTAAATAGGAAAAATAGGGCAATTCTGTGGTCAAGGCGTGGAAATGACAAGTCTGCCCTTGAGTTGATACGTACAAATTGTTGCTGATGACGACGGAGCGCGGCCGCTTTGGATGTTGGCGCGGCCGCTCAACTTGGCAGTAAGTTTGGCCGAGCAAAAATGCCTTTGAGCGCGGCCGCCCTGTTTGAGTAGCGCCGTGCAATGCCTTGGCCCAACTTCGGCCCCAAATGGCCTTGAATGGCCCTAGCCTTCTCCTGCATTGGCCCCAAAATCCCCGGCCAACCTTGGCCCTCATTTTTCCAGCAGTGGCCTTGGATTGTAATTAGTATACTCGTTTCGTCTCGCACTTTTGCAATCGCATTTTGACCACTATAATGACTTTTTCTGCGCTTCGCTCTTTGGGATTTTATTTTTCATTTTATCCCAGGAATTTTTATAAATTAAATTCGTCCGAAAATTCCATATTCCCAGTTCAGTCCCTGAATTTTCCAATAATTTCAATTTAATCCAAAAGCTTCCAAATGCCAGTTTAGTCCTTGAGCTCATAATTTCAGTTTTTTTTCCTTCTCTGCTCCGCTCCACTTTATTCCTTTTGCACTTTTTAGCCATAAAATACATCTTTAATCAGCTCTAAGCCCTGTACTCATAAAATACTCACAAACCACATCAAATACACATAAAACTCGGGAATCAAACGCAAAGAAACCCTAAAAGTGCATCATTTGGATGGGTAAATACACATCCATCATGGATCCAAACATTATTTCAAACAATTTACGTTTTGTAATGTAAGTGGCCCGTTTCCTCGATGTTTAGAGGGGGTCGTACACTATCTTGTTTAATTTATGTTGGTTATTTTATGCTTGTTAATCTGTTTGTTAACGTAGATAGCATGTGATAATAACTTAGTAAATGAGTAAGTTTGAAGACAAGTTTGTTTGGTCGTCGTAAGTGATGACCAGAACTTAGGTCGTCTCAATGCGACTGACCTTTGTTCATACTTGTGCTTTGTTAACTTCTCAATGGCTCGTAGGTATAGTACGAAGGTCTGTAGATTGTTGCTCGGAGGCAAGATCGTATAGACGAGTCGTCTTATTCCGTTATAGCAATCGACGAAGTCTGGCTTCGTCTAACCTTTATACTTGGCTAAAGTGGGTGTAAGTGTCGAAGTCTTGGCTTCGACTGATCTTTATACTTGATCAAAGTGATTGTGGAGGTCGAAGTCTGGCTCCGACCGATCTAAGTTTCTTGAGTTTGTAGTGAATGTTCAACAAAGTGACGAGTTTCTATTGATAATTTTTGATCAACGATCTTACATTGACTGAACTCTTGATAACTTTTTAAACTACTGGGATTCATAGATATCCCTTACAAACTTCCAAAAACTTTAAAAATTTCCTTTGACAAAGTTACATAAAGAACCACGAGTAAGGTGCCCTGAGGGCGCTGAGGGTTGACGATGATCTCAAAAATAATACTTCGAGAGATGATTGGCATGCCACGGATGTTTGAGTTGTTCACCATTTGGCCTAGCAAGACGATATGTTCCTTCTCTGACCACGCCGGTGACAATGTAAGGCCCCTCCCAATTGGGGGAAAGCTTGTTCTGACGGGCTTTGAGGCCCGTTGCTTCAATTTTTCTCGGAACGTGATCTCCAACCTTGAAAATTCTCTTCTTCACCTTCTTGTCATGGTATGGCTTTGTCCTCTTTTTGTAATTCGCCATCCTTAATTGAGCGTCTAATCGTCGCTCGTCTAAGAGGTCAAGGTCGATGTGTCGGCTATGAATGTTCCTTTCAATGTCGTAGAAAGCCACTCGGTCGGTAGGAAGCTGAAGCTCGACGGGAGCCATGGCCTCAGATCCATAGGCCATAGCAAATGGGGTAAGGCCCCCGGATGGTTGTACGGACTACCCAGAGAGCTGAAGGGAGTTTGTCCAACCATCTTGTATCACGTCCTTCAAGGTTTTTACACAAAGCAGACAAGACGAGCTTATTTGCTGCTTCAGCTTGCCCATTGCCTTGGGGATAGGCAACAGACGACTTGGAATGTTTGAAGCCCATCCTGTTCAACTCTTGTTCAAACTTCCGTGAAAACTGTAGGCCGTTGTCAGAAACAATCACCCTTGGAATCCCAAAGCGGCACCATATTGAATCGTGGATAAAGCTTAGGGCATTATTTTCTGTGATCTTGTTCAGGGCTTTGGCTTCAATCCACTTCGAGAAATAATCCACTGCCACTATCACATATTTCACTCCTCCCTTGGCCTGTGGGAAAGGCCCAATCAAGTCAACACCCCACATGTCAAATGGCCAAGCTGCCATGACTGGGGTCTGTTCTGTCGTCGGGAGTTTTGGGAGGTCGGCGAACCGTTGGCAAGTGTCACATTTCTTCACAAATTGTTTCGCATCTTCTCGTAGATGGGGCCAGTAATATCCCATGGTGATCAACTTGTCTGCCAATATACGGGCCCCAGGGTGGCCCCCACACTCTCCTTGGTGTACTTCAAAAAGCAGATTTACCACTTTGTCAGGGTGGACACACTTCAGCAGTGGTCTGGTGATGGATCGTCTTAAAGCTCACCACCTATGACTGTAAAACGGGGAGAATTCCTCTTGATTTGACGAGCCAGTGTCTCGTCAGTTGGTAGCTCATCTCTTTCAATAAAGGCCTTTAGGTCGTCATTCCAACACCTTCGGCCATCTCCGATGCACATGATCTTCACTCTCTCATAGGCCGGCTGTTCGAGGTAGGCCAGATGGTTGCCATGCTCGTCCTTTGGAAGTTGATCAGTGGATAACTTAGAGAGTAGGTCGGTGTGTTCATTATCCTCCCTGGCAGGGTAGAGTCGACGACCTGGTAATCTCCACGAATTTGGTTTACAATTAATTGAGAATCACAGAAAGCTGCAATCTTAGTTTCCCCGAAACACTTAGCGTACTCAATCGCTGCTACAAGTGCTTCATATTCCGCCTGGTTGTTTGATTCTTGAAATTTGAACCTCAAATCTTCCTCAAAAACCGTGTTACTTTCTGGTTCGACGAGCACAATTCCTGCCCCACTAAGATCTCTCGTTGCCGATCTATCTGAAAAAACCTTCCAACATCCAACAGGCAAAACCAATTCCTCCGACTTGTCGTCGACCTGTTTGACCTTGTTCATTTTTTGAGGTGGCCTCTGATCATCGTCAATGCTGAACGACGTCTCAACCAGGAAATCGGCCAAGGCCTGGGCTTGTAAGGTCTTCCTTGCCCTATATTGGATGTCAAACTCCGTCAGTTCAATGCTCCAATTCAAGAGACGACCAGAGCTTTCGGGATGATGCAAGATCTTCCGTAGTGGGGCATCTGTATACACAATAATGGGGTGGACTGAGAAATAAGCTTGTAGCTTTCGTGCTGTAATGACGAGAGCATAAGCTATTTTCTCAGCGTTGAAATAACGCGTCTCCACATCAGACAAAGCTTTGCTTACATAGTACACTGGCCTCTGTATCCCACCCTCCTCTCTAACCATCACGGCGGTGACGGCCTTGTCACTCACCGAGAGGTATACATATAGATCTTCCCCTGCAACGGGGCTGCTGAGGAGTGGTGGGGAGCCAAGGTACTCTTTAAGCTGACTGAACGACTGAGAACATTCTTCGGTTCATTTGAAGTCTTTAGCACCATGTAAAGCCTTGAAGAAGGGAAGTGATCTTTAGGCGGACTTTGAAATGAAACGACCCAAAGCCGCCACTCGTCCATTCAGCCGTTGGACTTCCTTGATGTTCGTAGGTTCAGCCATGTCCATCAGAGCTTTAATCTTTTCGGGGTTAGCTTCAATTCCCCATTGTGAAAGCATGAATCCCAAGAATTTTCCTGCTGCAACTCCAAAAACGCATTTGGCCGGGTTGAGCACCATGTTGTTTGCTCGAAGGTTAGTGAAGGTTTGCTGGAGGTAGTCTACATGCTTCCTCTTTCTTGAGTTGACGACCATGTCGTCAATATACGCCTCCAAGTTGTCACCGAGTTGTCCCTTGAAGACCTTGTTGATCATTCTCTGGTATGTTGCCCCGGCATTTTTTAGCCCAAAAGGCATCTTTGTATAGCAATAGATTCCCCTTGCAGCCTGGAAGGCCGTCTTTGGAATGTCTTCCTCAGCCATCTTAATTTGGTGATAGCCAGAATATGCATCCAGGAAGCTCAAGGTCGTATGACCAGCAACAGAATCGACGAGCTTGTCAATTCTGGGTAGGGGGTAACTGTCTTTGGCATGCTAAATTAAGGTCGGTGAAATCAACGCATAACCTCCACTTTCCATTGGGTTTTTTGACTAGAACCACATTGGCCAACCACGTCGTGAACCCAGCGTCCACGATAATCCCAGCACTCAATAGCTTCTCAATTTCTTGTTTTATAGCAATCTCCTTCTCAGTTGAAAAAATCCTTAGCCTCTATTCTTTAAACTTCATGGTTGGGTTTACTCCGAGCCTGTGGACGGCCACATCCTCTCTGATGCCCTTCATGTCCTCAACCCTCCAAGCGAAGACGTCGAGGTTTTGTTTGAGTAGGGAGATTATCTCTTCCCTCTCCTCAGTAGATAACTGAGACCCCAGTTTAATCTTCTGTTCAGGGTAGCTCGGGTTGATGACCAGCTCAGTTAGCTCGTCGGCAGGCTTCATTTCAGGAGCATCGTCTCGAAAATCCATAGACTCGATCACAATTTCTTTAATCTTTTTTCTCGCTTCGGGGTTGAGGTCTGGAACTTCGTCCTCAATTAGCTTGTCTAGCTCGGCCCCCAATTCATGGGTGACCAAAAGTTGCGGAGCCGCAGCTTGGCCATCCATGAATTTTTCAACAAAAGCTTCTTTGTCGTCCACACACTTGATTGTGGAAACATTGGAGTAGGAGGTGGACGTATGCTTGATTGACTTGGAAAGCTTCACAATTTGGTCAGGATCGTCTATTTCAATCGTCCGCTTGGATTTCAACACGTGCTCTAGGAACTCTGGGCCCGTCCCCAACACACAACCAATTCCTGAGCATGTAGGAAATTTTATTCTTTGATGAGGGACTGAAGCGACGATCCCTAAGGCTGCTTGGCCAGGTTGGCCGAGAATTGCATGGTAATCACTGATGACATCAATCACTACGAACGTAACAGTCTTGATGGTTCTCAAAGGGTGTTCCCCGATATCAACTAGCAGATCAATTTGTCCTTTAGCGTCTACCCTATGATTGGTGAATCCTTCTAGACGACCTACGTAGGGAAGGCGATTATCAGGTAGACCCATCTTCTGATAGACGTTGTAGAACAAGATATCCTTGGCTGCCCCGGTGTCAATCAATATCCGCCTTGATTCACAATTGTCAATGAATCCAGGGACGATCAGTGTTTGTTGACGAGCCAAAGGATTGGCTGATAGCTCGTAGGGGTAGAAACTTATCACATCATTTGGAATCTCAGATTTTTGGGGAACATGTGGTGCTTTCTTCAGGTGGTAAATGGCACTCTTGATTTGATTTTTACTCGTCTCTTCAGAGATGATGAGGACCATTCTTGGTTGTCTCTCGGGAGGGTCATTGTTAGCAGCTCGAGTGTTGGCTGCTTGACGATCTCTCCTTACATATTGTTCAAGATGGCCATCATCAATCCACCTTTGAATTATTTTCTTCAGACTGAAACATTCTTCCATGTCATGTCCCTTATCTCGATGGTATTCGCAGTATTTGTTCAAATTCTTCTTCCCCTTGCCGTTGGGGTTCATCTTTGGCACCGGCCCAAAGTCCACATTGCTTAAAATCTCTGCCCGCGACACGGTCAAAGGAGTATACGAGTCAGGTACTTTTTCTGACTTTCCTTGCTTGTTTTTCCCTTTGTCTCCGGTCTTATCCTTTTTTGACTTCGCCGCCTCACCATCGTCGACGGCCTTTCCTTCTCTCTGCAATTTTCTTTCCTCAGCCTCGGCTACAGCATATGCCTTGGCGTAGAGATCCTTTCGGGATTTGGCTGGATGGACTTGTAGCTCGTAGTCCAAAGTGGAAGAAACAACACCGTGCCTGAAACAGTTGATAATTTCTCTATCCGTCAGATCTTCGTCGATCTGATCCACCAACTTCTTGAACATTTTAAAATAACTCATGGAGCTTTCATTGGCTCCCTGGGTGATGTTACTGAGATCGTTTACTGTCTTACAATGGTCCCCAGCTGTTGCAAATCTTCCCAAGAATTTTTTCCTCATCTGTTTCCATGAATCAATGCTTCCTTTTGGAAGGCCTCTAAACCACCGTAGAGCAGCGTCAGTCAGCGTGCTCGTAAGAGCCTTACACATTACGTCGTCGTGTCCTGAAGCTCTAGATACCACATACATCTGAGCTTCAAGATGCTGCATGTGATCCAACGCGCTCGTCGAGCCATCATATTGCTTTAAATCAGGAAGTTTAAACCCTGGTTCCGGTGGTCCTGTCTCCAACATCCATGGTGTCAATGGCTTCATTGTGCCAACATCATCTTCTGAATCATCACTATCCACCTTATTTCTTTTGGTCATCAATTCCTCAACTTGACGTTTGAGTCTTAGAAATTCTCTCATATCGACCTCGCCTGCTGGGCCGGCGGGAGGGATCCTATCTCGACGAGGCCCCTGGGTTACGGTATTAGACCGTTGCCTCTCGGTGGGAGCGGGTCGTCGGGAGATGGATCTCTCTCTCCTGTAGCTTGGTGGTGGGGACGGCCTATAGGATCTTGATTGCTCCCGTTCACGACGAGGGGGAGTGCGTGTTCTTTCCCTATAACTTGGGGCTCACTCATTTCGCAACGACGGGGTCATTTGATGACCGCGAACAATTTGATTTCGATTCTGCTCAGGATTCTCATCGGCTAGAGTTCTACGAGGCTCGCCATCTGCCTCATCTCGTCGTTGCTGCGATGGGATTCCCTCACTTCGTCTTTGGTTGAGATGTTCTCTGAGATCAAGTTGTGGCACAATCCGTTCATTTTCAGCGGCAGTTCCTTCACGACGACCGTCGTTCCCTCTCTGGTTCCTTCTTCTTCCAGACGAGACAGTATTATGGGATGCTTGTGGGGGCTGGTCTTCAGCCATTTGTATAAAGCTCGTTTTGAATTCTCAGGAGTTCATGGAGGGCATTGGCTCTCTCAACGAGGAAAGCAGTTCTGTCGAGATTTGGGTTGGACGGGCCTCCCACATTTCGTACAGTAGCTCCCTCGGGCCTCCTCTCTAGTAGGGGTCGTCTTTGCCACTCGTGGGCAGGTCTTTTTTCTCTTCTCCTGGTCGTTTGAAGGCCTGTGTCATCAACCACACCTTGTGACCTGGTAACCCTAAGATTAGGGTTCCTAGGTTGAGGTGAGGGAGGCCTTGGGTTTTGTTGTTGATCTTGTTGAGGAGAAGGAGGTCTACCGTCATTTTCGTTTGATTTACTAGCAGTGTGTCCGTCTGACACCATTTTCCAGGTATTTTTCGGCTATTATTCTTTTGCTGAAGATCACTGACAAACGTTTCCCGGCAATGGAACCAATCTGATGATGCAGGAAAGCGTTCGGGATCAGCTACTGTTGTCCAGCGAGTGATTGAGCTGACTTGGGATCTGCACAACACAAGAAAAGAACCGTGAACTGCGCCGGGGCTCTTCCGGCAAGGCCCTCCGGCGTGAGAATCAGCGTATGGACTGGAAAATGGTGATAATAGTATGGAGGGTGTGTGTATACGTGAATATGCAAATAAGCATTACCTTAGTCCATGATTCTGCTCTCATATTTATAGTGGATGAAATGATATTAGGGTTTTCATCTGAACCGTTGGATTGGGCAGTGGCCAACCGTTGGATCAGCTTTATTCCCTAGGCGTACACGTGGCATGTTGGGATTGCTCCGCCTAAGTAAGGACACTGCTGTGTCTGACACGGATAAGTGGTTTGCCTTATAATGGAAAGTCAACCTGCACACCTTTTGGCGCTACTACTGGTTCCGTGATTGCACGCGCAGAATGTCCCAGTGTCAGGTCTGACTTTATCCCAAAATAGCTAATCAATCAAGCTTGTTGAGGAAGCTAAACGAAGGGACGACCTGGAGCTGTATGTCCAGTAAGGTCGTCATCTTATCAGGACTCGACGAGCGAGTGGACGAGTGAGTTGCCTCGTTCTCCAGGTGAGTTGGTCGTTCAATGACGACAACGGTCATTCTATGCTGGATGGGATCTGACTTGTGGTGGGAAGGCTCGTCGTTAGATGGGCTTGATCGCTCATTGGCGACGACCGCCATCTAGTGTATCGACGGGCCATGACCCAAACCTTGATGGGCTTCATTGGTCTTGATCCATTAGTGGGCTTGTTGGGCCTCAATCTCGTAGAGATATACTGGGCCCGGCCCATCATGAAATATTCCGTTCAATAACAATGAATTATTATTGTTATTAGTTAACTTCTAATTTTGTAAATGATTGAATTAATAATAATATTAGATATCTTTAATAATTAATGATTTTATACTACATACATACACATATTTGATTAGTAAATATAATTAACGGAAACCATCATTTACATCTAATGTATTAGTAGAATTATATTTTTATTATGTTTTTTTAAAAAAATTCTAATTATGGTTAACTAATATAGTAATCATCATCTTAAATAGAAATTTATAGGGAATATTGATCTAATACAGTAAGTATAACATCTAATACTTAACAAATACAGAGTATATTAACTATTAAATTAAACATTAACAGTTACCCTATGTATAGTAACTGAACAGACTAAAAGTGTCGAGCTAGACCCAGCGAGTAAAGCCCAATCCTCAACCTATTATTGCCACCACGTTTTTGGTGGGTTAGGCCCAAATGATTACTAGGCCCAAGCCCCATCAGCATGATCAGTCGACTTAAGCTCATTGTCCGACCTACGAGGTCCCGACCTAGCTAGGTCCGACTCTACGATCCATATGCTATTCGGGTATGATCCAGCCCTACCCATCAGTTGGGTCGACCTAGACCCAACAGGCGACCTCGACCTACATAGTTACGTCGACCTATAGAGCCCTGGCATACCTACAATTCTTTGCATGACGAGACTCCCTACAACTCAGGAGTTATTTATTGATAAGATCTCTATCACGAATCTGTTCCACAAATTAAGGGATTTCTCACAATCCTACCACAAATACAACTCTCATCAACAACTATAAATATAAGGCAACGCCAACCGTTCCAAGGTAATTGCTCTTTGTTATTTTGAATACATCTTGTTCAATATAATATTTGAGCTCTCATACACCATACTTACTCTCACGCCCGAGGGTCTTCGCCGGAGACCATTCCGGCTAATCGTGGGTTCCCTGTTTTAGGTCAAGGAGCCAAGTGAATAGTCTTGCCACGTGGACGGAGATTGATAAGCACGATTCTTGCAGTGCCGGGAATCGTGCATACTTGACCTCGAAAGCTTTTTCAACCCACAATCATGGTGACTTCAGACGGTCACGTTTCAGAGGCCTCGCTTGGGCACAATGAAGGAAACGCCAGTGGTAATGCTGGTGCCGGAGCAGGGAATCCCAATGTGAACATACCCCGTCCTCCTCTGCCTCGTCATCACGCTAGGCCGACGCGTTCAAATAGTGTTGCTGATGGCAGGGTTTTGCCAGATGGTAGGAAGGAGAAGCGACCTATGGTCGACCAAGGAGTACAACCTCCTCCAAAGCATCCCCAAGCAGGGCGAATGGCTGCAGGCGACAGATCGGGTCCCTCAACTGATCCCCTTAGCAAAAAGGAGATGATTTTGGAACGAGCTAGAATACTTGCGGAGCTAATAGCAATGGAGGAGGAGATAGAGCAGGCCGACAGAAGTTCAGAGAGGGCAGCCCCCTCCCAGGTGTCTAACAGGCAGCCTGAGAGAAGCGTTAGGCCAGGAGGCATCGCCCAACAGAATGGTGAACGACAGATTATACCTCACATTCGTACCCATATTCCAGTTCCACCTGATGACTTAAGAAGTCATCTCAACACAAACAGAGAGCAGGAGGCGGAGTCGGAACTGAGGCGGCAAAGGGAAGCTGAGAGGAACAGGCCGGCCAGAACTGAGAGGTCGCAGTCTCACAGAGGAGAAGGGCGCAGGTCGCCAGTTAGAGATGAAAGGCGCAGGTCGCCAATCAGAGTGGATAGGCACAGGTCGCCGGCCAGGGAGGAAAGACGCAGGTCGCCAGTTAATTCAGTAAGGTCGTCCTCTCACAGGTATAGGAGGAGCAGAGAGATAACTCCCCCTAGGAGTGACAGACACAGAGCCAACTCGAGGAGGGAACCTCACCGTGAGGAAAGGCAAAAATCCAACGACATCTCCCATGCTAGAGACGACAGGCCAGATGCTAGGAAATGGCTGATGTGGAAGAAAAAGTTTGAGCAATGTGAGGGTGATAAGAAAGAGGATGCTGGAAAGGGCGAACGAAATGATTTTGCTCTTCGTCTCTTGTCCAAGGAGTTGCTCGACCGTCGACCTCCTCCAGGTTTCAGATTGCCCGTCCTGGAAAAGTATTCGGGTGCAACCAATGCCAAAAGCCATATACAACATTTGGAGGCTACTATGTATTCATCTCCAACGAGGACGATATGATGTGTAAGGCACTTACTAGCACTCTCACTGGGGCAGCCCTTACTTGGTTCAATGGCTTGGCACCAGGTTGCATCTCGACTTGGTATTATATGAGGAAGAAATTTTTGGATCGCTTCTCAACAGCTGGAGCTCGGAAGATGACAGTCACCGACTTGAATAACTTGTTACAGGGAAAGAACGAAAGCTCGATGAGCTACTATACCAAATTCAAGGAGATGGTCGACAAGATTGAGGAGGACCTTACGGACAGGGAGGTTATTAACTGTTTTAGAAATGGGATAGCTTCTGCAGATTTGGACTACGAGCTGACAGTTCGGACTGTGACTACCCGACAAGAACTGTTCGAGAAAGACTACAACGTAGCCCTGGCTGAAGAAAGAAAAGAGAAGAAAAGTGGAAAAGACCCCAAGGGTGAGGTCGCTGATACTGACAAGAAGGACTCAGCCAAGAATGGGGGGAATAACAAAAATGGCAAGAACAGAACTAGGGCGATTGAGAAAGTGCCCGAAGCATTCACTCCTTTGACAGTAAGTCGAACTGAGATCATGAATACAGTCGAGCTAGGCCCACCTGCCCCTATGAACCCAACAAACAAATTCAGACGGGATAACAGCAAGTACTGTGATTATCATAAAGATACGGGCCACACTACGGAAGATTGTATGAGCTTGAAACGCATCATTCAGAGGTGGGTCGATCAAGGAAGGCTCGACATGTACGTGAAGAGACCTCAGCCAGGCGGTGGTGAGCGAGCTGCTGGTGGACAACAAGAGCCGAGGAAGCCTAGATTGAATTTGGGCGTTATTACTGAGCAAGCTAGTAACACTACCCTGAAACACAAGATATTCCAGCTCAATAAGGCTCCTCATGTACCCCCTAGAAGCTACATTCGAGACGAGATGATCAGCTTCTATCCAGACGAGCTGGCAACTAATACAGCAGCTAGAGAGCAAGTTCTCGTTATCCCAGGATTAATCAATGGGTGTACGATGAGCAGACTCTTAATAGACACGGGGGCCTGCAAGGATATCCTGTTTTACAAGACGTTCAAGGAGATGGGACTCTCAAAAGAGTAGCTCGAACATTATGATGGTAGATTGGAGGGCTTCACCAACCACAGGGTAGATGCCAAAGGACAGATCGATTTGGATGTCGACATAGGCCAACATCCTTACAGGGTCGTCTCTAAGGTAAAATTTATTGTCATTGATGTGAATAGTGATTATGCTGCTATTTTGGGTATACCTGGCCAGGTCGCACTTGGAATGGTGGCCTCAATCCCCCATCAGCGAGTTAAGTTCCCAACGCTAGCTGGAGTCGGCTGTGTACGAAGTACAGCTCGAGAATATCTGGATCATGTCCTACGAACAAGGAAGAAAAGGGAACTGGAAATTGAAACTGCTGAGGGATATTTGAAGATGTCAAAATCAGTCACCACAACTTCTCGACTATCTACGATCACTTGCGTGGAAGAGTCGACCTATCGCTCACATGACGAGGTCATGACTGAGTCGACACGTCACTCCAAAATCACCACGGTAGATTCAGATGCAGTTATGGTCGACCAAGTCTTCATAGACAAGCTATGCCTCCAGATCGACAATAACTCGGGGGCCACCACCAGTGAGATCGCAGCTGAGCTAGATGACATGATCGTTGAAGAAGCTCCACACTTGGGGGCCGAGGAAAGACAGAGGGTCCGAGAGATCATCATAGAGACCCTACAGTTCAGAGATGGTCCGGAGCTAGAAGTTGTGGACGAGCTGGAAGCAGTGATGACAAATCCTTCTTATCCCGAGCAAAAAATTAAGATTGGAAAGCAGTTATCAGCTGAGGAAAGAGCAGAGATCGTCGAGCTACTAAAGGAGAGAAATGATGTCTTTGCTTGGCGAGTAGAGGATATGAAGGGTATAAAGGACGAGGTCGCTGTCCACAGGTTGGAGGTTAACCCGACCACGAAGTACAAAGCATAGAAACTAAGAAGCTTTGCTCGGGACAAAGAGGAGGCAATAAAACTTGAGGTACAAAATCTTTTGAGTGCAGGTATCTTCAAGGTAGCTACACATACCACCTGGCTGGCTAACGTGGTTACGGTGAAGAAATCTAATGGCAAGTGGAGAATGTGCGTCGACTTCACCAACTTGAATTTGGCCTGTCCCAAAGATAGCTATCCACTGCCTCGTATCGACAAGCTCGTCGACTATATAGCTGGGCACTCCACTCTAAGCTTCCTCGATGCCTATTCAGGTTATCATCAGATCAAGATGCACGAGGATGATGTCATGAAGACGGCTTTTCAAGCTGCTGGGGGTATTTACTGCTACAACATGATGCCGTTCGGGGTGAAGAATGCAGGAGCGACCTACCAAAGGATGGTGAACAAGGTCTTTGCTTCACAAATTGGCCGAAACATGGAGGCCTACGTCGACAATATGGTCATCAAAACAAAGGCCGGACGTCACGTGGTCGACCTAAAGGAAACATTTGCCAATTTACGAGCAAATGACATGAAGCTTAACCCGAGCAAATGCGTATTTGGAGTAGCAGCTGGCAAATTCCTTGGGTTCATGGTGTCACAACGAGGAATTGAGGCAAATCCTGAGAAGATTAAGGCTTTGGTCGACATGCAAGAGCCCACAAGTATCAAGGAGATGCAGCGACTTAATGGTAGGGTGGCAGCCCTAGGTCGCTTTATAGCCAAGTCGGCGAAAAGATCTCTCCCCTTATTCAAATCATTAAGGGGAACGAAGAATTTTGAGTGGACGGCCGAATGTCATTCGTCGTTCCAACAGCTTAAGGAGTACCTCGCCACTCCACTTTTGTTGAGTAGCCCGGTTGTTGGGGAAACTTTGTTCGTTTATCTGTCTGTGGGTGACCAGTCAGTGGCAGCTGTTCTGGTTCGAGAAGAAAAGGGGCTTCAGAAGCCCGTTTATTATGTTAGCAAGGCTCTATGCGAAGTTGAAGGCAGATATTACAATGCAGAGAAGTTTGCATATGCCTTGGTCGTAGCCTCAAGGAAGCTACGAGCTTATTTTCTAGCTCACCCTATTGTCGTACTCACTAATGCACCTCTGAGAAAGATCCTACATAAGCCAGAAAGTTCAGGTCGACTACTCAACTAGTCAATTGGTCTCACAGAATTCGACATCGAGTATCGACCTCGAAAGGCATTGAAGGCTCAAGCCTTGGCAGATTTCTTGGTCGAGCTTACGTTCACCAAGGAAGATAGCGAGGTGCGAGCTCAGAAGGAGAAAGCTAAAGGAAAGGAGCCAGAGGCTCAAGCCGTTACCAACTTACCCGACGATTGCTGGAAAGTGTACTCAGATGGATCAACAACGAAGAATGTTAGTGGAGCTGGTATTGTGTTGATCAAGCCAGAGTCAGGAACAGTCTATGAGGAAGCATTGAGGTTCAAATTTGAAGCCTCTAACAACTAGGCAGAGTACGAAGCTTTGGTCGCAGCCATCGAGTACGCCAACTGTTTTAGGGCAACCAAGATTATGGCATATTGTGATTCCCAGCTGATAGTCAACCAGGTCAGAGGAGAGTACGAGGTGCTGAACTCTACTTTAATCAAATAATGCGACCTGATAAAGGAGCTGATAAAGAACTTGGAGTTCTGGGAAATTCAGAGGATTGGTCGAGAGGACAACAAATTGGCCGACCTACTCTCGATGTTGGCTACTTCAGATGAAACACATGAGGAACCTATCTCCTACCTCGAGCATCCAGCGTATGAAAGGGTTCAAATTCAGTGCGTGGAAGATACGTTGAGAAACTGGGTTTACGATAAGTGTTGGATCGAGGAAATGAGAGCATATTTGGAGACAGGCGAGCTCCCTGAGGACGAGAAAGCAGCTCGAGCTATCAAGAAGAAAGCTCCGAGATATGTTATTCAAGGAGACATGCTATTCAGGAGATCATATACTAAGCCATTGTTGAGATGCATTCACCCCCAGGAGATCACTCAATTGATGCACGAGGTGCATAGTGGGGTTTGTGGTGGACACCCGGGGGCCAGAACTTTGGCCGACAAATTGATCACGTTGGGTTATTATTGGCCACACATGAGAGCTGACGCTTATGACTTCGTTCAGCAATGCGACCAGTGTCAGAGATTTGCCAACCTACCTCATTTACCTACGACTGAACAAACTCCGGTGATCGCTGCTTGGCCATTTGATATGTGGGGCGTCGATTTGATTGGACCCTTCCCACCCGCCCGTGGAAACTGCAAGTATGTGATCGTCGCTATAGATTATTTTACGAAGTGGGTCGAGGCAAAGCCACTAGCTCGAATCACAGAGGAAAACGCCATCAACTTCATTCATGACTTTATTTGGTGCCATTTTTTGGGATACCTCGAGCTATTGTGTCGGACAACGGGCTGCAATTCTCCCGAGCTTTCGAAGAAGAAATGAATCGAGTAGGGGTCAAACATTGGCAATCATCTGTAGCTTATTCTCAAGGCAATGGGCAAGCCGAAGCTGCGAACAAGCTCGTTCTATCCGCACTAAAGACAGGTTTGGTTGGTCGACGTAGCAACTGGTTGGACGAACTCCCCCTTGCTCTTTGGGCAGTTCGCACAACCATTCAGGGTCCTACAGGGGAAACCCCATTCGCTCTTACATATGGATCAGAGGCCATGGCACCGACCGAGCTGCGATTTCCTACAGCCAGAGTAGTTTTCTTCGACCAAGAGCAGAATGACACCAACAGATTGATCGACTTGGATTTGATTGACGAGAAGCGAGATACAGCTTACTTACGAATGGTCAACTACAAACAGAGGACCAAGAACTATCACGATAAGAAGGTGAAGACGAGATCATTCCAATTAGGCGATCACGTGCTAAGGAAAATCGAGGCAATGGGAAGGAGAACTCAGCAGAACAAGTTGTCTCCCAACTGGGAAGGTCCCTACATTGTTACTCGAATTATCAAGGAAGGAACTTACATGATTGCCCATCCAGGTGGTGAGGAATTAAAGCACCCGTGGCATGCTACTCACCTTATCAAATATTACTTCTAGTTCAGTTTTTCAGCTTTAATGTTAGTTCAGTTTTCAAAGTTTGAATTTATTATAGTTCTAGCTCTCCATTTTCGATGTAAGCAAGTTTCTACGTCAAACAAAAGTTGCAGTTCTATTCAACATTGTGTTACGTTTTTACATCGACTCTAACAAGCTCGACTCTTAGTCAACTTCATTCCCTTAAACAGATCCGACATCTAAGTCGATCTCGTTCTAACAAGCTCGACTCTTAGTCAGCTTCGTTCCTTTAAACAGATCCGACATCTAAGTCGATCTCGTTCTAACAAGCTCGACTCTTAGTCAGCTTCGTTCCTTTAAATAGATCCGACATCTAAGTCGATCTCGTTCTAACAAGCTCGACTCTTAGTCAGCTTCGTTCCTTTAAACAGGTCCGACATCTAAGTCGATCTCGTTCAAACAAGCTCGACTCTTAGTCAGCTTCGTTCCTTTAAACAGATCCGACATCTAAGTCGATCTCGTTCTAACAAGCTCGACTCTTAGTCAGCTTCGTTCCTTTAAAAAGGCCTGACATCTAAGCCGATCTCGTTCTAACAAGCTCGACTCTTAGTCCGCTTCGTTCCTTTAAACAGGTCCGACAACTAAGTCGATCTCGTTCTAACAAGCTCGACTTTCGGTCAGCTTCGTTCCCTTAAAAAGATTCGACTCTTAGTCTATCTCGTTTTCAAAAATGATACAAGTATAAGGTCGACTGTGTTACCAAAAAACCAGATCGATCAAAAGTTTATAGCGACTTATTTGTCCTATTAAATCTAGCTCGACATACATTCATGCTGAAATCAAAAGCTTAGAGCTCAAAGCATTAAAGGTCAGCTACGATTAAATAAAGGCTCAGTCCCCCAAAACGGGCCAGGACTAGAGCAAACATTAAATTACGAGTTAGAATGCCTCCCAAAAACTGGGCCAAGGCATCAATACACAAAGCAAAAAAATAAAATTGTTTTGAAACTTGTTCTCATTACATCAAACAAGAATTAAACGGCTGTCCCATCATTGGCCTGGTCGGGTTGATCCTGAGCAATCCCCTCTTCAGTGTCCTCCTCCATATCTTCTACGTCTTCGATCTCCTGGAGAAGCACATTAAAATTTCTGGGAGCTAAAGGAGGAGCGACCCACGGTTCACAACCGTCCTCTTCATCCTGCTGGGCAATGAAGGCCAAGTCATTGTCAGTATAAGGGACAATCGAATGACCATCTCGAGCAGCCATATCATATTGAGCTTCTGACGCCCATCGGGCTAACTGTTCAAGGGAGACATCATCGGTCGGATCCACTAGAGCTCGGCGAGCCATATGGCGTCGGCCTACGTCAAGGAAATCCTTTGCCTTATTGACAATAGCATTATAGTATTCATCACTCTCCTTGAAAGTCTCAACAACGGCCTTAGAAGCACCCTGAAGCTCTTCTCTCCACTTAGCCCTGGCAGCATTATGCTCTTCATTCAATCCAGTTAAGAATGAATCCCTCTCATGAAGGACCTGGGAGACGGTTGCAAACTCTTTTCTCGTCTTCTCATGCTCCAAACGCTCAGCATTTCTCTCAGTTGTCACCTCACCAAGCTTGGTCTCAGCAGCTTTGAGGTCGACCAATGCTTTATCTTTGTCCGCCAGTGCCTTCTGCTTAACGAGCTCGAGGGCTTCGAAAGATGCATCCAGATCGTTATATTTCTCCTTCAGCTCGGTCAGCTCATGAGATTTTTTAGCGTACTGATTCATGGCCAGCTTCTCCCTCTCAATGGACGCCCTCCAAGAGCTCTTGGCTTGCTCTACCATGGTAAGGGACTGCATTACAGGAAATCATTAAAGGGTTAGCTAGATAAAGACTCAGAAACTAAAGTGACGATCAAAAGAGTAAACGACTAAATAGATAGGGGAAACAAAAATTTACCTCACTCTGCACTAAACCGGATCGAGCAGAAAACTCTTCAGGGGTCATCCCCTTATCAGCAAAATGGGCAAGCAGGTCGACATCTATTGCCCTCCTGACCACAACTTGCCCAAAGCCTAATTCTGGATAACGGCGGCTCAAACTGTTAACCCCACTGAGAGGGGGGACATCACTTAGCTTCCTTATCCGGGCCTTAATGGACTCTTGGCTCATAGGTGAAGAGACTGGGGTAGGAAGGTGGCTTGGAGAGACGGCTTTGCCCTTCTCGACTCTCGACCTTTTCTTAGAGTACAAAGGGCGATCATCATCTTCATCAAGGGCGTCGTCGTCAACATTCACAACATGCAAAGGGCTAGCCCCAGCAGTCCCATGTCCGGAGGTCGCTGCAGTAGTCTCAAGGGCTGGATCGGAGCTCGGGCTTGGCCTAATCGACCTGTTGGCCTCATCACCCTCTTCCGCTATTCCTCGAGCTTGGCTGCCGCTTTCCAAGGGATCCTCCGATCCAAACTCCTCCACTGGTACCATTCCAGTATTGTCCTTGGACAGCAAGTCATTCCTTTTCTCAGCCACTCTCTCTCTCTCTCTGTTAGCTCGGGCATTGGCAGCACCATGAGCCTTCTTGGCCTTCTTCTTGTCAGACACTCCAACTACGCGAACCATATTTGCCTCTTGCTCAGGGGTCAGAACTGCACAAGACCAAGGTAACAAAAGGTTAGAACGACAAATAAAAGTTCTACATACGAGCTACGAGTTCTATGTACGAGCAAGTTATGTACGAGTTGCAAATGTCTACGTACGAGTAAATTATCTATGAGCTAAGAGACATACGATTCAAACTTGTTCTATGTACGAGCTAGCAGTTCTACATACGAGCAAACAATAGACGAGCTAAGAGTTGCATATACAATTTAAACAGGTTCTATGTACGAGCTAAAAAGTACTACCTACGAGCAATTAATAGACGAGTTAAGAAATAAAGACGAGTAAACTCTTACCACCAACATGCTCCCCCTGGTCTTTACAGTAATTGGGCGTCCTCTAGCAGAATTGGCATTTCTCCTCAAATATACCCAAGGCATGGGTGACCCAATCAGGATATCTCATGCATCTTACAATGGGGACCAGAGGCACCACTTCCCCCTCACCAACCATCATCCCAGATTGGATGTAGTTGTTCTTTGTAGTCCCCAAAATGTCCCAACTGATGGGGCCCTTATCGGCCACATCAACCAATCTCTTATACAGATCTGTGCCAATGCGACTCCCAGTAATCCTCCTCTTTTACAACCTTGGATTCAGCATTGGGCATGTGGAATTCCCATCCTAACCTACTCTCCACCACTATCACGTGGGAGTTCCAACCACTCACCTTACTGGGAAGGTTGACAAACAGCTTAGGGGCATTGGGCTCAGAAGGGGTGCTAATTCCCATATCAGTCTTATCAACCTTAACACTGAAGAACTCCATAAAGACTCTCATATAAGGCTCATAACCCAAAACCTACACACCATGATAAAACATACCAGGACTCTACAAGTATTAGCTCCCAGCTGAAGAGGCAAAGCATCCATGCACTCTAAGAATTCATTGATGAAAGGATCTAGTGGCAACCTTAGGCCAGCCTCGAATTGGCCGTAGAAGAAAGCCACCCTAGTGGAATCTTTAGTAAACGTACTACGGAACCGAGACATGAACTCCTTCTTGCTGTAGATAGTCACATTAAATTCATTCCTATCTACCTCACAGAAATCATAGACCATGGCAACTCGAGATTCCAAGTTCCTCTTCCCTCGAATTGGTCTTTGAGGTACATAGCCTCTTTCATTCCTCCCCGGTACAGCTAAGGAGTCGAATGCATCCACAATCCGTGGACTTGAAGAAGTAGATGCTAAAGCTCCCTCTTGAGCTGCCATATATGTACAAGAAGAAGAGGAAGCAGGGGAATCAGACCTATGATCATATTCAGACGACCTAGATTCCCCAGGGAAACCCTTTCTATTCCTAAGGAAGGAAGGTTTACTAGGATCCTTCACATAAAACAATGATATGTGGTCGAGAAATTCATAAAAGAGATGAAAAGATACAACATTTGAGTCGTCAATATCTAAATTCCCACGTCCTCTCCTATGGGCAGTCCTATTTCGCCAAAAGTCAGCCCTCACCTTGTCAAGATGGAAGCACACTCATTCAAGGACATCTCTCTCCACACTCCGCTTATATGTTTGTATATCTGATGGTTAACGGTGCAGTACCCATACCAAGCTCCTGGCTCACTACTAAAGGTCCTAGCCATGGTGAAATCAAGTAAAAAGCAGAAATTAAACCCTAATGCAAGAGGGCGAGAAGAATACCTTAATCAGTTTGAATGAGGAAGGGTTATTGCAGAAGACGAAAGCCCCAATAAATCCAGTTGCTGCCTCGCTGCTGTCGCCAATGAAATACGAAAGCTTGAAGAAAGTAAAAATTCGAAAAGGAGAAGGATTTGAGTATTTGTATTTTTCGTAATTGAGAAGGAAAAAAGAAAATTCAAACGTTTATTTTCCTAATTAAATGTGGAAAACGGTTCCCAAAGCAGTTTCTCAAATGTCAAAATTACAATGATCACAGAAAAACGGCGCTCTTCCAGATCTAACCGTTCAGCAACTGTGATGAATGTGCCCCGCCGCCGATTTTTCTTTTTTGAAAAAATCATTTAAAAAAAGGGAGTCGCCACGGCATTTTTATTTTAAGGGCCAAAACTTTGAAAAATGCCCGAGATTAGAGATTTGGGTTCGGAGGTCACGTTACACTCCGGGAAGAACGTTAGGGTTCACCCGGAATGCCTCGTAAAACGAGTCTTCCTAATTTGAAACCATTTATGTGTGTGTGTGTGTGTGTGTTTTGGTTAAAATAAATGTAAACTGAGAAAATTAAAAATTGATAACTCTTTGTAAGACATTAAAAAAGTCCCATGATTTTTGGTATGATTTTAGGGTTGAGTTTTGGTACTCAAAAGACTCCTTGAAGTTGAAAGTCAATTCTGCCAGAATGAAAAAGCAGTGGACACTTGATTTTAAAATGTATTTAAGAGCTTTAAAATCTCAAAATATGGGGAAAGTCAGAGAATGAAAGTTGTTCAAAACATCTTAAATAAGGTTTCTACAAAATATATTTGTAATTGGAGATGATTTGATGGACCAAAACCTTCTGGAAATCACAGATGTGAAATCTGGATTTCTAGAGACTGCTAAAATGTCTTTTGGAAAATAATTTGAAAAAGGGAGTTATACTCACGAAAAAAATAAAGTAAAAATATTTCTGGAATCCTATGGATGTTGGCTACAAAAAGTATTTTGTAGTCAATACCAAATTCCAAGTTTTTTTTGTCTCCAAAAAATTAGACAATGAACAGAGGTCTTAGAGAAAGGCTACTGGACAGCAACATTCTCAAGAGGGAAAATGTGATTTAAAGGGGATTTGCATCCATGCTTTGTCCCCATTTCCTTAGGCTTTGATTAGTGATCACTAGACTTGTTTAGTGGTGATCTACTATATCAAGCCATCCTTAGGGTACATTAGGACTTAAAGCACTTCATTTGCTTGGGATGGGGGAGATTTAACTTTGAAATAAAGATTTTTTTTGTATGAAAATGATTTTTAGGTTAAGAAAATGTTTTCAAGTAAGTAAAAAACAATTTGGAAGGAATGTTGATCCTTGTAGAAGATCATCCATGGAGATGAACTTCCATGGTGATCCTCTTGGATCTAGGGCAAGGGATGGACAACAAACAAGTTACATCTTTGAAATGTGAGATGCATGCATGGATGAGGGAGGTTTAAGGTAAGGAGAAGGAGGGTTTACCAATGGTGGTATCCTATCTTCCTTGTGTTTGTGTTTGAGGCTTGAATTTGAGAGTGTTTAGTGAGTGTGATTTGGGAAAATAATCAAAAGAAAAAGGTGGCAATTCAAGGAATTCCCACTGTTTTCTCCAGTATTTTCGCCAAGGTGCTTGCTGTGAGTGAATTGTGTCTTTTATTTCTGAGACTGAGGGGCTCTATTTATAGGCCTCTGAAAATGTCAAAACCATCCGCACGGACAAGTCCTTCAGCGTGCACTGTTCATTTAATGCTTCTCCAGGCTTTGGACAAAGGGAATATATTTTCAAAATATTCAAACAGCTGTGTTTTACAGCTTACTGGTTTCGGAATTTTACCTTTTGTAAGATTCTTTACCTTGCTTAACCCTAAATAGCAATCCCTAATTTACCCTTGCTTTGTTAGAAAAGTTAGGAATTGTTAGAAATGTTAGGGATGTTAGGACTTTCGTTAATTTTCTAACGAAAATACTAACAAATCAAATTGGAGCACTTACAGTAGCCCCTCGGCGATGGCGCTTTCGGAGGAAGCGGGGTCGTCGATAAGAGTAAGGCTCCATATTTGACAAAATGGAAAGGGGTGACCAAAGTGGTCGAGTGGCTGGACCTGGTGATAGGCTACCTACGTATCCTTAAGAGGAATCAAGCCGATCGTAGTTCGGGTCTTTGATGTTGACCTTGGAATGACTATTTTGAGGCGTCAACCTGGTGAGCGAGTTCTACAGTCGATTGCTGAAAGAAACTCTGCTGGGGATATGATATGACCATTTTGGCCTGATGGCTAGAGATGTATATCCGCACTGCTGGGGAAAGGGATGACCATTTTGGTCTGATGGCCGAACCTAATGATAGGCTACCTACGTATCCTTAAGAGGAATCAAGCCAGTCGTAGTTCGGGTCTTTGACCCTAGAATGACTATTTGAGGCGTCAACCTGGTAATGATGGCGTTTTAGGTGCCTTGAACCTTGAAGATGATGGCGTTTTAGGAGCCTCAAACCTTGATGATGGCGTTTTAGGTGCCTCGAACCTTGAAGATGGCGTTTTAGGTGCCTCAGACCTTGAAGATGGCGTTTTAGGTGCCTCGGACCTTGCTGATGATGGCATTTTAGGTGCCTCGAACCTCGATGATGGCGTTTTAGGTATCTCGAACCTTGATGATGGCATTTTAGGTGCCTCAAACCTGGATGATGGCGTTTTAGGTGCCTCAGACCTTAAAGATTTGGGATTGATGGTCCTTTGGTGGACTTCATTTGAAGGGGCCGGTCTTACGTTTGCTTTCGGGAAAGGGGGGTGACCGTTTTGGTCGAGTGGCTGGACCTATGGTAGGCTACCTACGTATCCTTAAGAGGAATCAAGCCAATCGTAGTTCGAAAGCTGCTGGGAACGGGTTTCCGTTAACTTTCGTTGATGAAATCGGACTTACGTTTTACTGCCGGGGATGATAATGAGGAAAGAAACGGGATTCCGTTAACTTTCATTGATGAAATCGGACTTACGTTTTACTGTCGGGAATTTCTTTTGGAAGGGGACTAACCTAGGTAGACTTTGGTTATCCTCCGTTAAGTTTAGGACTAAACTGCAGAGTTCTGGAATTTTAAAGGGCAAAATAGTCTTTTTGGCCCTTCAATTCCATCCGCGCGGATTTGAACGAAGTCCAGACAGGTTTTGAAAAGAGGGCCGCCGCCCTTCTCCTTCTTCCTCACCATTTTTCCAGTTTTTACGAGAGTAGAGAGAGAAAATCGAGAGAGAAGCCATTTTTGGCCCAAAAAGCTTCGAAATTCTTCCATTTTCTTTGATTTTTCGAGCAATGGAACACGGGGGAGTTGCCATTCAAGGCCAAGGACGCGGCCCGGTCGCGGAGAGGCGATTAGAGCTTGTGAGGATGAGGAGGCATTACTCACTCTCGCAATCGATTGCGGAGGAGCCATATCCCGATGCGTGGCAACATTGGTCCACTGATCCGAGTCTTCGCACGGTATACTTCGAATCTCTCCATTTTCTTTGTCGATTTTCGCTTGAATTTGAATTTTTGTGATTTTTCTTCTTTTTTTTTTTAATCCGAAAATTGATGTTCTTGGTATTGAAATTGGACTTTGATGATTTGCATGTTGTAATGAGTATGTGGGTAATAAAAATATGCATTTTGTTTGAAAAAAAGATTGGGCGATTTGCCATTTTTTTTTTTTTTTTGAAATATGAGATGACGAAAATTTGTCCGAATCCGGGACAGACTTCTTTTTTGTTGCATGTAGAATTTTTGCAATGAGATGATGTTTCCATGAATGATATGAATGCATGCATGCATGTTTTATGATTTTTTGTGGAAAATGGGACGGATTTTTGCTTCCGTTGATTGAATGTATGAATGTGGAAAATTGTTTCTGTATGCTATTTCATGAAAAATGGGACGGAGTTTAGCTTCCGTTGACTCAATGTTATTGACATGTCTCTTTATGCACGCATGAATGATGAATGGTGATTGTTGAAAAACTTTTCTTTTGTGCGAGAAAAATGGGGCTGAGTCCATTATATGCCGTTATGCTGCCGAATTTTTTCAAAACTTTATGTCTATGATGCATGAGTATGCTTTTAAATGCAAATGCAAATGCAATTTTTTTTTTGACATTTTTGTTTTTCTTTCAATTGCAGGGTGGAGATCGTTTTGTGACGGAGCAGCTGAATAAGCTGAAGACTCGGGGATCAGTGGAGGCTGTGATCGGCCTGTGGGATCGGCTTCCGCCTTGGGCGAGAGGAAATTTGATGAGTCCGAGACAGATCGTCATTGGGACTGGGTTGTATGAGTTCATCGAGTGTCTGAGGGGGTTGCTCAAGTTCCCCAAGAGTAAGGGCCTGATTTTTGCTTTGGCGCAGCACTGGTGGGACGTGACCCACACATTCCATTTCTTCTGGGGTGAGGCTACGGTCACACCTTCCGATTATGCTGCGATCACGGGCCTGTCCTTTAAAGGACGGAGCATTGAGTGGAGAGATGGTTACAGTGACCGGGAGCTGCAGGATCTTCTAGGCTTTACCCACATTCCCAAAAAGGGGATGGGGATGGAGTATGCTGTGGTCCACGGGAAGATCGTGGAGAGCATTGAGAATTATGAGGCCGGGATGAGAGAGTGGTCTAGCGTGCGCATTGCCAGGGCTTTTCTGTGGTTCGCTTTTTCGAGCACACTTTTTGGACACGCCGAGGGGACTGCGGTATTTGCCCTGCTGCAGACGTTGACTGATGTGGAGATGGCTGGAGAGGTATCTTGGGGGGAGGCCGGGCTGGCCGAGCTATATTTTGCTCTAGACAGGTACAGCCGGAAGGCTGTGAGCTCCCTGACGTGCTTTAAGTTCCCTCTGGAGGTATAAGCTTCTGCTTTTTCTTTTCCTTATGCATGCGTTGTTTCTTTCCGCACTTAATTGATGTGATCTTTACCTTTCGCAGGTATGGGCTCTGGAGTTCTTTCATGTCACGATGTGGCGGCAACCGGCGGAGCACATCGGGGCATATCCGGCTATGCTCTCCTGGACCAAGCATGCTCGGGAGAAGATAGGTTCCAGGGGGCGCACGACCCTTAAGTACAAGGATTGCTTACCTTTGATGAGAGCAGAGATGGATGAAGGGATGAGGTTCTACCCCTGGGGCCGCTTCGAGGTGGAGCAGCTGAAGGGTGCGGAGAGGTGGACTGTGGAGCGGAGGATTTTGAGGGGTTTGACCTGTGACGCGTATTACTTGGGGGAGAGAGTGACGCGCCAACATGGCGAGGGTGCGCCTTTGATGGCACCTATGGAGCCTCCTGCTGACATGATGCATCCGACTGAGAGCTCGGAGACCTGGGGTGACTATCGAGGTGGCTTGCACTTCTCAAGGTTTGTGGCGAGCGAGGATTATTCACGATTTATCTTGAGGAGGCTGAGGATGCCCCAGGTTCTTGAGAGAGAGGGGTTGGGAGTTGTGCGATACCCTCAATCGGACTTTTCGTATGTCCAGGACGGGGTCAGACTGAGAGTACAGATCCCTATCCCTGATCGGGTTCCACGAGCTTTCCGGCCTCGTCCAGATATGAAGGTATGGCTTTTTACTGCTTCTGTCTCTTCTTCTTTTCTTTCGTTTCATCATTTTTCGCATCAATTATTTCTGACGCTTTTGTTTCCGTGCAGTTCCCGGCCGTGGTGGTGGAGAAGCTGACGAAGCAGGTGATTGGGGCCAAGAGGTTCCTCAGGAGGATGGTTGCTTTTGGGCCGCTCGTGCGTAGCGAGAAATGCGCGGCCAGGTGCACAGTCAGAGCGGAGACTTCCCTATTCCTTCGGAGCATTCTACCGAGACTCCTCTTTCTCCTCTCATAGATCCCAGTATGGAGCTGCCTCCGGACCACGTCATCCTCGGGGATTTGCATGGACAGGGACATGTTTGGCGCCACGGTGGGTCATCTTCGTATGTCCAGGGATCCGACGCGTTCACATTCGGATATGACTTCTTTGTGGATCTCGGCTTGCCTTATCGTGGCGTACCGGTTGATCCAGGCGAGCCTCTCTCTGGAGACGAGGATGACGATCCCGAGCCCGAGATATTCATGGCTACTGAGGAGGCGGGCCCGAGTCGCAAGAGGGACCGGGGGAAAGCGCCAGCCACTGAGGATTCTGATTGAAGATCTCTGATCGATTCTGGGATTGTACCTGTTTTGACGGATACAGTTTATTTTTTATGCACACATTTTTTTTGTTTTTCCCTTTTTTTTTGGAATGTAATAATCTAGGATTACTGTTATTTTTTTTATCTATTATGAATGCAATGTTGCATGAGCCCTGGTTTTTTGGCAAGGGTGTGAAGGTTTGGTATATGAACTGTTTGGACAGGCTTTGCACAGGTTTCGAGCGGCTGGGATGAAATATTCCTCCGTGGTGCAGCAGTTTAAACTGCTGCAGATTTTTTTTTGGTGGTGACAATCATGTCCGCGCGATGCAGGTCGAATTCTCGACTGTGTTTCATTTATTTCGGTGGTTGGATCTGGTTTGGACCATAAATATCATTGAAACTCCATCTTCTCCAGCTCAAACTTCTTTTGGAATTTCGGGAGAGAAGAGAGAAAAGCCATAGAAATGACCAAAAATTCTCCAAAATTGTCCAAAGAATGGCAAATGTTGTTCTTTGAAAAGTTCAAGGAGTGGTGTAGGGAGATTATGCACGAGAGAAGATCATTCTTTGAAGAAAGGTACAAGATAAAATGTTTGTGGTCTCTCAAAGAATTGGTTCCGGACTATGTGTAAGTACCCAAATCCGGATCGTCCAAATCCGTCAGAAAGTTAACCGAAATCCGTTAACTGGCCCGCTCCAGGTTAACCGAAACTCGTTAAACTCCCCGTTGCTGTGCCAACGAGACGTCCCCGGATCGCCCGTGCATCCCGACGTCGAACCGTACTTAACACGTGTCATCACACGTAAAGCACGGCTTTCCCGAAAAACGCATTTTCCGGCACTTTCGGGGCGTTTGACATTTCCTGACCGTTATTTTAAAAACGGACAAAACCGGACCGGGACAAAATCCCACATGGCTGGTGACTCAGAGGGGCACGTGGCAGCCATGCCACCTCCCTCTAGTCACCCTTCAATCAAATTCAAAGGGAAAAGACCAAAATACCCCTGATTTGCAAGCCAAGTCCTACGGACTCACCGTGCACATTTTCCGAAATTGCCAAAGCAAGTCCTTCAAATTCTCAAAATACCACAAAACCCCCTGGATTCAGGCCAAGTCCGTCCGGACTCCTACTGCAATTTTCACCCTATAAATAGAAGTTGCTGTCAAAGGCAAGAAAAAGAATTTTTACTCCAAAAACTCACCACCCCCACGGCCTAAGCAGTTTTTACCCCTCCCGAGCTCCCGTTCTGTCTCGATTCGCGTGAAATCTTCGTATTTCGATCAAATACGCCCCTTACAACTTCGAAACAACCTTTCGAATCACTTTCCGTGTCCCGTACACACCTCCCGAGTCAAAGGAGTCGACCCTAGCCATAGGTATAACTCCCTCTCTCTAAATCTCCCGTTCCGTCTTGCTTACGCGCCGCCGCTATAACCGTTTCGAACGTCGTTATCGAAATGTAGACGCCTCCGTCTAACGGGGTCCGATACGTTTTAGCCCCTCGATCCTCTTCTCTTTCCGTAAGAGAAGTAATCACGGGTTAAAATGGCGTTTCGACCCCGTTCCGTTTACTTTTATTGTCATTTATCAATTCCGGATCGATCGATCCGTTGATCGTCATTTAATTCCTGTCATTTACAAATCCGAGCCGTTTGGCCTCGTTGATCGTCATTTACAATTCCGAGCCGTTTGGCCTCGTTGATCGTCATTTACGAATCCGGATCGTTTGATTCCGTTGATACCGCACTTTAAATACTGTCATTTACAAAGTCCGACCCGTTTGGATCGTGATAGTATTTACTTTTCAAAGTCCGAGTCGCAACCCGATTCGTTGATCGCATATCATTTAATACGCATTTTTCCCGTAAAAATCGTTAACAATGTAATGCCCGGTTCAAAACCGGAGTTCGTCCGTCGAACTCTCTTTCAAAACGCGCGAAATGACGTTTGTTATTCAAACGCTCATCTTTCAAACTCAAAGCCACCATTTGACACTTAAAATCATTTAATACGCATTTTTTCCGTAAAAATCGTTAACAATGACGCGCCCGGTTTAAAAAACCAGAGTTCGACCTTCGAACTCCTTTTCAACTCAAAATCGACGTTTGCCACGCAAACGCGCATTTTCAACTCAAAATCGACGTTTGCCACGCAAACGCTCATTTCAAAACTCAAAATCGACGTTTGCCACGCAAACGCTCATTTTCAACTCAAAACCGACGTTTGCCACACAAACGCTCATTTCAAACTCAAAACCGACGTTTGTCATTCAAACGCTCGTCTTTTCAAAAGTCACCTAATCAAACGTTTGTCATTCAAACCAAGATTAAGCTTGTCATTCAAGCCCCCATTTCAAAAGACACACACACACACACACGCGATTTCGAGAAAGGTAGAAAGACTCGTCATGCGAGGCGTTTCGGCGATCTCGTAATACTCTACCCGAAACGTAACTTGACCTCCGAACCTAACAATCTCTCGGTACAAAAAGCTTTTTACTCGTTTTTGCTACCAATAAAAATGATCCCCGTTTTCAAAGCCTTTTCCTAAGTTTTTGCTACCAATAAAAACGACACCATTTTCACAATAGCCGTTTCTCAACGTTTGGGCTCAAAATACAAAAACCGCGTGGCGACTCCTCATTTTGTTCCTTCCCATGAAGCGAGGTCTCGTACACCAACCCCTCCGCGAAAGACAACCGCCTTTTCCGCGCCTCGCGCGCGAAAAGATCGGGTAATTTCAGTTGGCGACTCCGCTGGGGAAAAGATACTTTTTTCAAAACTGCCGATGTTTTCTAAAAAGCCTTCCGTGGGTCAAACTTTCGTTTACCCTTCCTCGTTTTCGTGTGCGTGTGTTACTTTAAACCTCGAACGGTTTTTTTCAAAGGCATTACATTGTCAACTTTTCCAAAATCTTACCATGTTTGTGCATCCCCATTCATGTTTGATTTTCATGTCGTTTTGAACCGTGCATCATAAATTCTTTAAGACACATTCTGAAAAATCTCTGTTTTACTCGTAAAAGAATTTTAGTGACCGCACACTACGCGCACTTGCCGCCTCGAACACCGCACTCCACGTGCACTTGCCGCCTGGTACACCGCACACTACAACCCCTAACCCGGGATGGCCTTATCGCTTGCACTCCGATTGGCCCGCGTATGCCTTTCTGGGGCGCACGGGGTCGTCCCAAACATCCCATCCTAGCCCGTGTAAGCCATGCACTCTTTGTGTCACACTTTGTCCAAGACCCCGCTGGTTTTTGGCTTAGCTCGTGTCATAAAGCCTAAGTGTATGTTTTTCACGCCGGCCCCGCTCCGAGTCAAGCTCGAGAGTTTGAGACCAAAGGTCGTTCCCGACCCGAAGTCTTGAGCTTTTCAGCCTTGACTTTGACGCTGAGCTCGCCGAAAAATATACCCGAAGGTTCAATGTGACGCCGTGTCACCAAACTCGCCGTATGTATCGTACTCACCCACAACTTGGCCAACGCTAAAAAGCTAAGGTCTCTCGCACAAGCGAGTCAGGAGAGGTCATGCCCAAATTTTGGCATGATCCCCGCCTTAACTTAAGGACGTTGACTTCGACCGTGGCCCGTACGTCACACACGTTGAAAGTTTGCATGATCGCCTAGCCTTAAGTTCACTTTTTCCTTTGTCGGTGGAACTCGCTTGCCTTATCGTACCTCGCTCGGGATAGTCCGTCCCGAGAAAGATGATCTACAATGGAAACGAGGGGCTTATAAGCGTAGTGACGAGATCCACGGATTAGAGCTCTAGGATTAGTTGCGAAAAAGAAGACACGCTCTTTTCCATCCAATTAGGACTCTGAGAAAACGCGCTTTAAGTAAACATTAATCGGTAATCGCACATTGCACAAGCCCGAAAACCTTGAGCCAAATACCCTTTTCCGAAGCCTCCAAACCCTTCCTTTCGTTCCTCGCAATGAGCGTAAAGTGGTTCAGATTTCCGGCCGCCGCCTTGCCAGATCACGCAACGGCAGCCGACAGCTTCTTCTGCCTCCCGCCTCGCCCAGTAATTTCCGACATGTCTAGCTCACCGAGAAATCGTGACGGGAAGGACCCCGCCACCGGTAATGTATATGACATTGGAAGAAGCCATCCGGGCTTGTGAGGTTCACAAGAGGCGTAAAGAAGATCGCCAGAATTTCGTGGTACAGCCTTCCGAATGAGCGTGGTATAGCAGCCTATCCCCTGGCCGTGACGGTACTTTTGTCCTGGGTCGAGGATGACGATTCCCCGAAACCAGCTTCACCAAACCTTCAATCGTGTTCCTCCCCGCCAACTTACGGATGCCCTCCAAATCAAGGAAACAAATGACCTAGGCTCCATGTTGCCACCTCTCGTGGCAACCCCGTCATTTATGGTCGCCCCAATGCTACTCCTATCACTCAATACCACTCACAAGACCGCCGACCATCTCAGATGCCAATATCCTCAATACCCTCCTGTTCGTCCTGCTGCCTATACACGAATCCCTAAACACCGGGGACAAACCCCGATACAGCCTTCGTAAAAGGCCCCCATATATTCTCATATATCAAGCCTTCCACCTCCAATCACTACCGCTCACGTGGTAGCAACCGGCGCCGAGCCCCACAAAGCCCACCACCGGACCCAACCTTAGCCTCGGATGGTCGAGCAAATGAAAGACCCGAAAGCCACCATGAGCAGCCAAAGCAGAAACGCTCAAATCCACGTATCCGGGAATGGTCACGCCTCTCCCCGCCAAGTTCGTAATGCCGGAGATGGACCGATTCGACGGAACCGAATGTCCTCAAACGCACGTCGACACCTACGTTCTCTGCATGAGAGCAAAAGGAGCAACCCTCCAAAGAAATGGCCGACCACTTCCAAAGATACGCTCAAAAGTTCGCCGTTACGATGGTTTCGAGGGTCAAGCTCGCGGATCGCCACACTGGGAACAGATTAGTAACATCTTCCCGGAACGGCATGCATCCAACTTAGAGTGGGAAACAAGTCGCGAGGACTTAATCACCACCGAGCGTAAAGCGGATGAAAGTGTTGGGGAATTCTACAAGAGATGGAGCCGGAAACTCTCCGAGATCACGGAGCCACTCTCCAAAGACGAATGTATGCGGATCTTCAAGTCCCGCTAAGACCGTCCATCGTAACTCTCATCGGGCCACAATTTCTTCCTGCATCTCCGGCCATGGTCAATGCCGGCTCACAGCTTCGAGAAGGATCTCAAGGAAAAGTTGGCTACCGCACGCCCATACGTATACCGCTCAACAGCTTGCATTCAATCCCGCACCGGCCCCTAAGGCAAAGGGAAAGATACGTCCGTCAACTACGTCCATCGTGTGGACAACAATGGGTAATGTAAACCTGGCCCCACAAAGCAACAGCTTCTACTCGTAAGTACTGTCCGTACACTTCGACAAGTTGGACATGCCACCGAGCAAGATGCCGGAAGGGTTAATCAAGGAGGGTCTCCTTAAGCCCGTTGCCAATTACAAACCCAAAATTCCCGTAGCCAATGCGGACAAGAGCAAATATCGCGCCTTCCATCGCATCACGGCCATACCACCGACAATTGTTTGGGGTTACGATACGAAATCCGTAACTTGATAGAAGAAGGCAAGTTAGAGCGCCCCCGTGGCCCAATACAGTCGGGAACCCCTTTCCGAACAATAACAGCGTGAATTCC
Organism: Adenophora triphylla var. japonica; assembly: GCA_022495995.1. NCBI lineage: Eukaryota > Viridiplantae > Streptophyta > Magnoliopsida > Asterales > Campanulaceae > Adenophora > Adenophora triphylla. The sequence goes on along the minus strand of JAFEMH010005878.1, from coordinate 7,439 downwards.
ATTGAGTGGGTGCCCAAGAAGAGTGCCACGTAACCAGCTTTCCGCCTCTTTCACCGGATCCTCCTCTAATGTCCACATCGCCTACGATGTTTGTGATCGCTCCGCCTCGCCCGGGAGTACGAGTCCCGAGAAACCGTCCGAGCAATCCTCCGAGAAAACAAAAGAAGAAATCCTCTCAACAAAGAATCGAGAGAAAGATACGAAGCCGAGATACCAAAGGTAGGTACACTGGGAGAACCCTCCGGGAGGTTCGACTACTACGTGCCGTACTCCACCACCCTTCTTGCCTCCGTGCCATGCACTTTAGAGCAAACAAAGGGAAAGCCGAAAAGTCCCGCCGAAACCAGAATTGTGCCCTGGGACACCGGAATACCTCGGATCTTGGTAATCTTATCACAATAAGCCTAACCTCCGCGGATCGCCCAAGATTCAATTTGTCCAGCTTTCCGAGCTCGGACCGGCAAAGGAAGATCAAGGTCGCCTTGGCAATCGCACTCGATCAATGTGCTAACCAAGGGCGGCAACCGCCACTGTGCAACCTCAACACACTCCCCGAGGTTCCAAAGAAAGGCTTTACCTCGCAAGAGGAAGACAGAAACGGATGGCCGGATGACTCTCCTTCTACGGATAGAGACGAGATCTACGACTCCCGCTTTCAGTATGGCAAGATGATCACGTTCGTGACGAAGACCTACCGAGAGATGCCTCGGGCACAACGAAGCTCGTACATCACTCTCAAACTCAACACCATATCACTCCTGAGTATTGGTAGATAACGGGTCAGCCGTTAATGTCCTCCCTCTCGCATGATGCGAGCTCTCCGCATCCATGAAAGCCACCCGATTCCGCGCCCGGACTATCAAGGCCTACGACAACTCGTCTCGTCCCATCCCGGGGACAGTGACTCGAACTCGGTTCGAAACCCAAATGGTGCCAAAGAAATTCCACGTGATGGACATTCCATCCGAGTTCACGCCTCTTTGGGACGCCTTGCTACACCACATGAAAGCCATAGCTTCCACTCTCCATCGTTGTGTTAAATTCATTAACCGGCAGGAGATCTCGAAGTCATCCGAGGGGATAGTTTCTCTCATAGGAAACGAAGCCGAGACAAGAGCCAAGCGTGTCCGCACTCGTGCACCGGGGTACCTCCTTCGAATCAACCAAGGGACTACCGGGGCAAATCTCATCGTAATCCCTCGTAGTCCGGAGATGCCAACTATGTAAACGTACTCGAGCAAAGTGCACTCAAGCCCGATACATCAAGTTCAACTGTCGTTTCCAACATTTGGAGGCAGATTGGAAGGAAACGCCGAACATCGCCATGATGCGGGCACATAAACCCCGTCTCGCGCTCGGAGATTCGTCAAAGATTCTCCAAACCCATTCTCTCGCCCTCGCTGTGCGAAGAAATCTTTGTGATAAAGGTCAACAAGCACCGTCATTCTCGTGATGAATGCATGGAAGTTGTATGGGATGTCCTCCACGAGGAACTACCCGCCGCACCCCTCTTCTCCAACGAAGAGCACGATGTTTTCCTAGCCGCTCCAACAACGCAACCGGACGCAATACGCCCCTACACTGGATTGAGCGATCGATGACGATGAATCGGACTCTCCGGAGTCGAGGACGCGGCACCCGCAGCGCACCTCTCGCATTCACATGCTCGCTTTGAGGACGGAACTCCTTCCGATCAGTGTCACCTACGACCAAGGTTCCAATACCATGGAAATTGTCAAGCTCAACGTCCAAGCATGCATAACTATCCGACAATTGGAAGTTACCGGTTGACACGACGAAGAATCCTCTCGATCAAGTGATCGACGACGACTTCGTCAACATCATCTATTCCGTATACCCCGATGATACCAAGGATCCGGTCCTTATCGTCGATTCTATAATACCAAGGTCACCCTCGACGACCGCCCGCTCACGGTAAACGAGGCCCCGGCCAAGCGAGCTCGTAGCTCATCACTACTTCCGAGTACTGCCCTAGCTGCAACCGGCCCGTGCCGTTAGTCAAGCTTATACCCTCAAGCGCCGCCAAGGCCAAGGGCAACAAATAAGGAGACCAAGCTCCTCACCCGCTACAAGTCGATCAACCTCGGGAACGCTTCCGACAGCCCACCCCGAAACATCCGTGAAAGTCTTCCCCGCAAGGCGTAGCCGCCTTCCGACATAGGAAATGACCACCTCAAAGATCAACATGCTCCAGCTTCGATTCTACTCCCACCGTCACGGCCCCGGATTCGTACATCCCGCGCCGATCGTTAGCTCGATAGACTTGGCGATCGAGCGAGATCACGAGACCGTCAACATTGCATCCAATACCCCTGGGTCAATCAAGCGTATATGGGCAAACTTCTTGGTGATCGAGATCAAGGAAGGCCGCATGGAATGTCCTGGCCCGACTTCCTTCGTCAATGTAATCCAAGTGTTCCCACCATTCGGCGATTTGAATGTAATCACGGTTCTCGGGACACTAGCCGACGATGCGCACCTACGGAGATCGCCTAGCTCTCGCAAGGAAAGCCCTCATGGAACTAGCCGCTCAAGAAAGTCGTCTTTGGGACGAAGACCAAGCTCGAAAGACCTACAGGGACCAAGCCCTTAAAGTGTCACAGCAGCCTTCTGTATGCAAAGCTAGAGGCCACTCTAGACCAGCCGACCTCAAGAGCTTTGCTCATGGCAACTTCCTCGACTACCGTCTCGTTCTCATCCAACCCCTCTCGCACACAAGGGCGGTCAACGGTCCCGATGACCTAGGAGATGGAACGACACAGTAACGAATCCCGCCGCTTACCTTCCCGAGGAAAGCAAGTTCTCTCGTGAAAGCGACGATGAAGACGATGAAACCATTCTCTTCCAAGCCGGCATGAAGTCAACAAAACCGGACTCCCAAGGGTCCCGGGAGGATGGGAACGGATCATTGCCGCACTCAAATTGAAAGGCCAACTCAGTGGAGGAAGGTCTATTTAAAAACAAGAGGAGGATGGAGATTCGTCTTGAGCAACTACTCGTGGAAATTCCACAGCCTACGACATTCGTTTACGTAAACGATCAACTCGGGCAAAGAATCAAATACATGGGCCGATGTTCGGGAAGCCGTGTACTCACCTTCCGACATACCCGCCACTCGTATAAAGCAGAGGAGAAAACTCTCCCCGATGGAGGTTTACCTAGACCGCCGCACGCAGCTCAAAGAAGCACCGGCTATTCTCACATGGGAAGAAACGCAGCGCTAACTCTCGACGCAGCTCCGCCGCAAGAAGGTTGATCTCGGGCCCGTGAGCGGAGGAAAACTAGCAAACCACGAGTATCGCTGCACTCCAACTCCGTAATGCCCCGAGTATGCTCAAGAAGAAGGAAAGGAACGCGATATACCGTGAAGAGATCAAGGAGACCGTTCGCTTGAGCCGAGAACTCTCCAACCTCCCCGAGGGTTAGCAATGCACACGCTCGCCTGTGCAACCACCTGTGCACCGACATTCGAACAATCGGCCAAACCGTAGGCTACCTCCCCGCAGAGGCATCCAAGCCGCATCCCGGATGTAATCCGATCAAGCCGCCGAAGCTCCCTGAATTCATCCACAATCAATGAGTTGAGGGAAGACATACGGCTCCTATGCTACGAGGAATCCTCCTCTAACTATGGCTCAACTCAGAGCGACTGCTCGTAAGGGACCAAACCTCGATGTCAGCCGTTCTAACCCGATCGGGTCAAATCCATGCATTACCACCTAAGGCCACCAAAAAGCCGACGGAGCGACTGCAATCCGGCCACCCGAAGACGCAAATTCCTTGAAAGAGGACCCGATCCTCACTCACCAAGGCACTGTGCGAACATTTCCCTTTGGTCTCTCGCTCACCTCCTCTTATCCTCACAAGCTCAAGCTAGAGGAAAGCCCGGCCCGTACCATGGTCCCCGTGGACGCAACCCCGCATGAAGTCATTCGTATGATCGGCAACATCCACTATGGCAACATTATCACCTTCACGTATTTGGGACCTTCCAAAATTTGGGGCCGATCACAACGAGCCGCTCTACATCACAAACCCACTGACGAGCGTCGCCTTCCCCGCGTGTTGGTAGACGGAGGTTCCGAATGAATGTCTTGCCCGCCAAGATGATGGGACCTCGCTTGACATCAAGCCCACGCATCTTAAGCCTTCACCCACACCGTCAAGGCCTATGACTCTACTTCCCGTATGCTTCGGGTTGCTACTCTCAACATCTCGGTTCGGCAAGCGGGTGATCCCCACCGAATTCCAAGTATTGGACATTCCAATCACTTTCACAGCCCATCCTGGGGCGTCCCCGGCCGCATCAAATCAATGGCGTGGCATCCACCCTTCACCATTGCCTTAAGTTCATGCAAGGCAACGAGCTAACCACGCCTACGGCGACAAATCACCACCGAGGGGACCAAGACCAACGACATTCCAAAGTTGTTGGAAATCAAGCATAATGATGACATGCCATTAATCGGATTCACTCGAGACCTCCAAGATCCAAATATGCAACGTGGACCTTCCACCGTCTCACGATCGATTCCTCCCGCCACGAGGATGATGAAACTCATGAACTTCATCCCAGATCGGGGCTCGGCAAAAGGCCGCAAGGCCAACACCAAGTTATTGAAGTCAAGGACCACACCACGGTCCAGGGGCTTGGCTACGTGCCAACACCGCCGACATCAAGGAAGACAAAAGGCTCGCCCGCACCAAGGCAAAGAGCCCGCAAAAGGGGAACCTCCGACGGCACACCCACCTCCGACCTACAGCTTTGACCTCGCTCATTACTTCACCAAGGGAACCGACAAAGCAGAACCGAGGGGACCAACAAGGGAACCGACAGCCAGTAACCGAGGGGACCGACAAATGAACCGACAGCCAGAACCGAGGGGACCGACAAAGGGAACCGATGAAGATGAGAAAGAAGCAGGATAGTCGCACCGAGACTACAGGAAGAATGGAACAAATAGCACGGACCTCAAGCGTTTCGTAGGACTCAAAGCTAATCCGATAAGGGGAGCGTTCTCGACATCACAGCCCTCTACTCGGACCAACCGCCACCACAGCCCAAAGATGAGTACACATTCAAGGGAATCCTGCACTTGGAGGAGCAACTCAAGGTACTCTCCACGGGAAACATTGTTCGGATCAGCCCGCCGAGGCCACATTCGAGACAAGCAAGTCCAAAGCAGAGGGAACCGTAATTCATAGAAGACGCTCTCAAAGGACCAAATCTACGTAGTCCGTTTGAAGAAGTCATGGAGTTGCCCAACTTGATCGACTGGGGCTCCGACAACAAAGCATGATCGCCATGATAGGGACAGCAGGCCAAGCCTCTCGATCCCCGCACCCTCATCAAGCATCCAAAGAATGCCACCGAAGAATTGGGTAACTTTCACCGACCAAGGGCAAGCCAGCAGTAATCGGAAGACAAGCCGGGCCCGCACCCACATCTCCCTAAACCCGGTCTCAAACCCTCTCGAGCCGCTCCTGTCGTAGTCCAGCCCTTCCGAGTCATCCAACGGCCTTACGCCGGAGGACTATAATGTTGTAGCCAATCATGTATTCCCGTTCTTGTTTAATGAAAAGTCTCGACCTTTCTGAGTATCCTCTCATTGCCACTTTAACAACCGATAAGTTAACAAACAACTTAAAAGACGTTAATAATTCAATTGATAAAGAAGCGTACACATTAAACGAACAATACATTAAAGAAGTTCTCGAGCGTGTAGTTGACCAAGAGGACAACCGGGCCCAAGCCGCCAAGAGGTTATGACCAAAGTGAACCCGGGGTCGCCGCAAGAGCCTAAAGAGACACAAGGGGCGCTTTTCGCCGATGCGTAAAAGAAGCCCCGATAAGCCTCCTCCGGAGTATGTTGACGTGTTCGCCCGGTCATATCAGACATGCCAGACTCGATCCTCAATCGTGGAGCACGTAATTCCCGATCCCGAATCCAAGCCTCGTCAAATGTAAGCCGCGCAAGATCAAGCTTTTGAGTGGTCCTTGCAAGTTAAAGAAGAAATTGAGAAAATGCTCCGAGTTGGTTTCATCGTAGTGATTGAGTAGCCGACTTGGCTCTCCAACATCGTGACGGTCACCAAGGCCAACGGAAAGGTCGATGCCGCGTAGATTTCCGGGATCTCAACAAGGCCAGCCCTAAAGATGATTTCCCACCGCCTAACATCGACATGCCGGTCGACACCACGGCAAATTTCAAGTAAAGTCCTTCGTGGACGGGTTCGCCGGATACAACCGATAAAGATGTTCCGAGGAGGATCGTGCCAAGATCGCCTTCACCACTCCATGGGGACATACTGTTACACCTGGGCCATGCCGTTCTGGCTCGAAGAACGCTCGGGTTACTTACTAAATGGGCCGCAATGTACCCTTCTTCCATGACATGATTCACAAAGAAATCGAAGCGTATATGTCGACGACATGATCATCCACTCCAAGGGATCGACATGTGCAAAGACATGACAGATCTCGAGGAAGTTCTTCAATGTACTCGTAAAACACTCCACGAGGCCTAACCTCGCAAAGTGCACCTTCTAAGGCGCCAAGCGCGGCAAGGTACCGGGGTACATGGTTGCGTAAAGAGGTATCGAAGCTTCGATCCTGTGAAAATCAAGGCCATCATCGACATGAAGCCGCCTCAAACTCCCGACAAGTAAAGAGCTTCATGGGAAGACTTCCCGCACATCGGGCCGCTTTCATCAACCAGCTTGACATCTTCTCTCGCGAGCCCATGCTCAAACCGATGAAAAAGAATGCCGACATCAAATGGGACTCCGAGTGCCAAACAACTTTCGAGAAAATCAAGACCTACTTCGTTAATCCCAATTCCGTGCCCGCCACATGAAGACAAGCCACTACTCCCGTATCTCGGCAAGAATGTACACTGTCAATCTGAGCAATGTCTAGCACAAGAACAGAAGATTCCAAGGTTGAAAAGCATGCAATCTACTTCGTAGTTTCCGAAAAGCTTCAAGGAAGTGAACTCAGCTCTACTCAAAGATCGTGAGAAAACTTGTACCGCCGGTACGGGTAGCTCGGGAAACCGAAAACACTACATGCAACGCATTCGCGCTCCCGGTCTCCCAAAAGTGGACCCCCGTCGTTCGATATCTTTTTTGACAAGCCATCTCTCCGGGTCAGAATGCGACTAGCCAAGCTGTTGCGTCATTCTTCCCGGGCCTAGTTCGAGCATCAAGTACATATTCGTAAAATCAACAAAGGGCGTAGTAATGGCAGCATCGCCCTTGCCGACTTCCCGCGAGCAAAGGAACCTAAGTGGTCCCGATCCGCACTTCCTGACGACTTGGGAATCTTTTCTACTTGATGTACAAATAAGCAAACTGCCGCCGCAACTCTTCTTCGATGGGCAGCCAACAAGAAGGGGAATGGTATTGGAATGCTCCTC